>JASANE010028006.1:0-16720 GCA_030248225.1 Trileptium ribeirensis
TGCGGAATTTGTTCCATGTCGTTGAGTTCTTTGAATTGGTGATTCCTGCAATAGTATTCATCGCCATTAGTGGCGGCTCTTGAAGGAGTTTGGTGGCGGGAGCTCGAGCTTCGGGAATCTTTTTGAGCAAGGAACTACGCAGCGTTTATAATTTCTCGATCAGTACTCAACCAACGGTTACTCCAGTATTAAGTAATCGGAGGATACTTTTGTTTTAGTACTCCTTTCTGGCTTTGCATTGTTTATACCATTAACGAATAGTAGATGTATGGCATGGCAAACGGTGTGCTTGGTACTTTCAATTGAAACGAAGCAAGCGGAGTAAATTGAGATCGTAAAAATTTCTTTTCTGTATGTTCGTTTTGCTCTTAACTCATCTTCAGTTACACGGATTTCAACAAATTTTTTTGTTCTATAACAAAAGTGAGGGACCTTAAGTTAACGCTATGAGTTGACCTCTAGCCGATTTCCATCGTTACTGTGCAGTACAACTCGTTACGTTGCTTATATGTAGTCACTAGTTTGGTCTATACTGTGCTACATAATTGTAATTATTTTTATTACTGGTATTACTTGTTTTCATTTTTTGTTACAGTTTGATTACTATTATGTTGTTATTATGTTTTTAATATTTTGGTTTAGTACTCTGCCGCTTACTTCCGGTAGTTGATACATGTGTTCGTCTCACATCTCGACGATGCCGGAAAATCTCAGAAGAAGCACCATTAATACATGATTTTAAATATAACACGTGTTAATGGATATACCTAGAGACCTCATGTGTACGTCATGTCCCAATGCATCACTGTGGCAGTTTGGAAGAGTGTAGACTACATAGTCACATATATGTTTACATCAAACACGTCATCGTTTTGACACAACTTCAGAAACTTTTATCACCATAAACAAATAATCAAAAGCATTACAGTGAAAACTACAAAATCACACTTGGCTCTTGGGAGGGGCTGCCAGGGATTCCTAGTACCTCGAAAACCTGTATAATTACAGGTTTCACAAGCTATAGCAGATTAATAACCACAAAGCCATACATGGATTCAGACGGGTAGGGTCCCAGGGTATGTAGTACCATTTCAAAAGAGTGCATCGGTCACAGATACATTACAATGAATCGTGCCATCATTTTTAGCAACCTTGAAAGCCTATATAATCGCATAATTCAGCATCATAAATGCCATTCAACGAACACCAAATATATCATTGTGGTGCATGTAAGCTAAAGATTTTTCAAAAGTAAACGGAAGGGGACCGACAGGAACTGGAGGCCCACACACCCCTCCTTCCCATATCACAACCCGACCCCCGTCGCGAACGCCTCTGTCACTAGGTTAATGCCAAGTCACTTAATAAAAGCAAAACATCAAGTGTTCTTCGTGAATATAAGTGCCAAGTTGAGCACCCATTCTGTAGGTAACTTGAAATTATTGGTAGATATGGTTCTAAAAGAAAATAAATCACGCTATACTATAATTTTCTGATCAATGGTCAGAGACATTGTTTAGGCTAACGTTGGGCAACCAGCGCCCGTCAGCTAGATGATAATTATAACCTTCTGATAAGAATACAATAAATGAGGCACTGTTATACTGCTCGCACAGTTTCCATAAATACAGTTCATTGCCAAGAACACAGTTTCGGCTGTGTTGGCAGATACGTTATTTTATTTCAATGTAGACTGATTTTCAAAGTCCACAAGCGCACTGACTGGTGCTTGACGCAAGTTATGTTAGCTAGGCTTACAGCTAAGTGTTTCTGCCTAATCCATACTTTGTTACCAGTTGGACTGGTTTAATTCTTCTAACATATCCCGAAGACTTCTGAATGTGTAATATATACGTACAATTATCTAGTTCCAATGCAACTAAACAAAAGAATAGATTAACTCAACAAATTGCCGTGTGAAACGTAAGTAGGGAACATAATTTCAGTAGGATTTTTTCATCTTAACCCTGCAGGAGTTTGTGAAAAAAACAAAGCCACCTCAATGTAGGGCCCTTCCTTTAACAAACTCCTGCACGGTTCAGACGAAATATTCCTATTGAAATTATGCGTCCTATATAAGTTTCACACGAAAATTTCATGAGCTAATTTTTTTGTTTGGTTGTATTGGAACTTGATCATTGTATATATATTACATATATATGTTTGGGCCAGAGATGAAGCAAAAATGTGGAAAATTTCAGAAAAAAATTTAAAATTGAATTCTGGTTGCGGTATGGTTTTTGCCTTTTGCCCGGACCGCAACCAGAACACGATTTTCGCCGGAACCGGAATTTCGTTTACTCCTTGTTGGTTATATATTTGCTCCGGGGCATTTAGAAAAGTGTATATATGCTTTCAGTACGTTGAATACGATGGCGTGGTAATTTAGAATCCAACATGACTATACTATGCCTTTTCAGACGTTCTTGTGGAGATTAAGGCCGACCGTCGGCGAACCCTATTTACTTAAAAATTTCGTGTGTCTTCACTGACAATGTAAAGATAAAACCAGACCCACTCCGCTTCACCCGTGCTTGCGAGATACTAGTTGCATGTTTTTTAGATATTACCGCGGCACCCATGGCGTAATCGTTGTCTACGATATGACGAGTGGCGAATCTTTTGCAAACGTCAAGCGATGGCTCCATGAAATTGATCAAAATTGTGATAATGTACAGAAGATTTTAGGTATTTACTATGAGTTTTTGAATTTTTTGTTTCCGTTTTATACAGTTACGACCAGGAATGAGTATAATCAAATTATTCTCTCTTATCGTTCAGCTGCTCATTGCGATTGCTATTCGCGAAGAATTCGTTTTTATTTCTGTCCGTAATTGTATGCATGTATTTTTATGTTCTTGTGCGCTATATGGTGCTAGACGTTAACGTTTTCTGATGTTTGCAAAAACGTATTTTAGCCAAATTGTTTTGTTTGTATTTGCACTTTATCATTACAAAGGCGTTGTGTATATATATTCGAAAACTATTTCACATCTATGAAAGGCCAATTCACTCCCTTGTTCTTCGAAACGATTTAAGCAATACTGTTCTATACGAATGGCACATACCGTTTTGCAGAGGTAATTTTGACATCCAAGTCAAATTTAGTTTCTCCTGTTGTTGAGTGATTTCGTGTCACTTGTGAAAATTGGTGTTTTCACTCAGGGCTTTTAAGCGGCGATAAGTTTACATGCCGTAGCAGAGCTTCAGTGGGGCTACCCCATGAAGCATTGATCTGCACCCGGCCCCACAGCGCCGAAGGCTTGATAAAAACGGTGAAAATTAACAAACAATGGCGATAAAATGGTCACAGCGGGAAGGGGTGAGGTTGTTAACTTTTTTAAGCAACCCCCGGTGGGCCTGGCCCCGAGGGCCTCTACTACCCAATTGAGACGACCTACCCCGACACCTCGGGACGTCAGCATGTATAGGCGAAAGGCTGGCCAAAAAGTATATGCGATTCGTTTTTGTCGCCAGTTAACCATTCTCCTATTGTTTAATCAATATTTCGTAGCTACTAAAGGCTAAAAGTGTTGATTTTGATGGGTTCTAGAAACCTATTTCAAATTGGAATATAATGTGGTAAATTGCAGATTGCAGTTTTGCAAATTTGCGCTTCATATTTGAACCGAATGCGAGACATCCAGTTTTCCATCTGTAACGCGTTACGCTATAAATCACTTTTTTATTTAGTCACAACGCGTTTGCCCAATTTCGTCAGATAGAGATAAAAGCGTGGTGATCCTTTCACGGAGAGCGTAGTGGGAAACATAGGTTGTATTATTGGTGTGTGTTAGAGCAGCACAGCACAAAATTTGGTGTAGTCTACTTTCAAACTGAGTTCTTTCTTCCCGTATCTTAGCTGGTGCAGCAATATAATCAAAAGAAATGCCACGCAGTTTGGACTAAATCAGCTGGTGCTAGTACATTTAGTTTTTTGGTTGCCGCAGTTAATATTAAAATAGCATTATGCAGCGAGGTATGGGTGCGAATTCGCTACACGATATGGGTGCGAATTCGCTACACGATATGGGTGGGAATTCACTATCCGATATCGGTGGGAATTCGCTACCCTATATGGCTGGGAATTAGCTACCCGATATGGGTGGGAATTTATTCACGACATGGCTGGGAATTCGCTACCCGATATGGGTGGGAATTTGCTATACGACATGGAAGGGAATTCGGTCCCGATGTGGGTGGGAATTCGTAACCCGATATAGGGTAGGACTTCTCTGCCCGATATGGGTTGGAATTCGCTACCCGATATAGGTAAAAATTCGCTGCCCGATATATAGATGGGGATTCGCTGCCCGATATGGGAGGGAATTCGCTATCCGATATGGGTGGCAATTCGCTGCCCGGTATCGGTGGGAATTCGCTATCCGATATCGGTGGGAATTCGCTACCCGATATGGCTGGGAATTCGCTGCCCGATATGGCTGGGAATTCGCTGCCCGATATGGCTGGGAATTCGCTACCCGATATTGGTGAGAATTGATTCACGACATGGCTGGGAATCCGCTATCCGATGCGGGTGGGAATTTGCTATACGATATGGGTGGGGATTTGCTACACGACATGGGTGGGAATTCAGTCCCGATGTGGGTGGGAATTGGTTACCCCATATAGGTGGGAATTCGCTACTCGATATAGGTGGAAATTCGCTAACTAATATGGGTGAGAATTCATTCACAACATGGCTGAAAATTCGCTACCCGGTATGAGTGAGAATTTGCTACACGACATGGATGGGTATTCGGTCCCGATATAGGTAAGAATTCGCTGCCTGATATGGGTGCGAATTTGCTACCCGATATAGGTAGGAATTCGCTGCCCGATATGGGTGAGAATGTGCTACACGACATGGGTGTGAATTCTCTAAGCGATTTGCTTCTCTATATATTTGTTTTCTTTTAGTTGGAAATAAATGCGACGACCAAGAGCGTCGCGTTGTTGTTGCTGAAGATGCTCGACGATTTGCTGCTCAAATGAATATCCGATTCTTTGAAACGTCGGCAAAAAGCGGAATCAATGTTGAAGAGGTAAGCTGCTGAAACAATGCCGTCCTGTACGGTGCATTTCGTAGTTTTTGAGATTCAAAAAATAGTCAAACCTGAATTACAGAGAGTCTGAATAATCCTAAAAGTCTTGTACAGCCTGAATCATGTTACAAACTTGAAGTGTCCCTAGAGCTATATAGTAATATATAGGTATTGCTTGAAAAAGCTGCCACTAATAGGCTGAAGATCAGTTTGGAATGTTGTAAATACTATGCATACCTTTTTTCGATAGTTTTAAGCTGCTCGTCTCTGATACAATACAGTAAGTTACAGACGAGATAAAAGCAAATCGTTCGCGAAAAAAATTAAAACAAATAGCAATTGCACAACACTTATTGTTCCGATATAAAGATTTGCTTTTATTTCTGTTCGTTGCTATGTGTATCATAAGTTCTTCGCGTTAACATTAATAACCACTCCGCGCGTTAGGTACTTTTCTCCTACCGTCAAGTTTGGCTGCCGAAACACGTATCGCGAAGTAATAATTTGTGGTTTATATCTACAGTATTCGCCACAATAATTGACGGTCGCCTTACGAGCAGCGATTGAGCAAAAAATTATAACATTTTATTTTCCCGCGAGAAACTTGCTAGCGAGCAGCCCTCAATATTGTGGCGAACACTGAATATTTTGACATAAAATGTTTTTAGATGTTTACCGAGATTACGAGTCTAGTCCTCCGAAACAAAATGACACTCCAAAGCCACGTGTCGAAGCCATTCCCCGAAGAAAGGAAGCGAGAAAAAAAGTCGAAATGTTGCACAACTTGATAGTTGAATGTCGATGTAACAAGTATTATGTTTGTGCAGTTACGGACAGAAATACAAAGCAAATCTTTTGTGAATAATTATTATTCTTAGCTACCTATTCAATAATTGTTATTAGCGTATATTTCGCGATTTGCTTTTATTTCTGCCCGTAATTTTGCACTATGATTGCCGTCGTAAGAATTTCAGTAACGTAAGTATGCGCAATACCGAAATCTGTGAGACTGGATGGTTTGGTGTTCAACCAAAGAAGGTGAACACAATAGCGCGACGCGGAGTGTCTAGGATGCGTCTCCGCTCTGCAAATTGTGCCAGACTACTACTGGTTTGATTAGTCTAGATGAAAAACTGAAGTATGTTTCCTTTTCAGTAGATTTTTGGAACGTTATTGTACTTGAGCTTATGCGCTCGCCGTAACAGACTACACTCACTGTGCTCTTAAAATGATCGAAGCTTACATCTTTTATTTTAAAGATCACTGATTCGAGATTAAATTTGAGTAAACGTCCGTCTCTATTACCATCCCAAGATGTCGTCTGATCGAGCATTTTAGTGGTTTTATTTGCCTGCCGCATCGGTATAGTACGCGCCGACAATGACGGAAGGCATTCTTAGCTCGGGTATTGTATGCGAAAATTAGACTTTAACCAGCCAAAGAAATTAAATATAGTATGCCCCATAAACAAAAGTGTCTCGTACGAAGTAGCCGGTTGTGGCTAATTTTGTCTGAACAACGGGGCAAATGGAATGTTTTAGTTCTGTTTAAATGAAATTTATCAGCTTATCGCCTAAATGCATATTAGAGTGTATTATATTTATATTATAATGAATTATTAGTAAGGCGCGAGTTTACCGCTTCTTTTCATAGCTGCTATATAAACAACATTGCTAGTATAAAAACTGTGTAGGAGAGAACTATGTGCTTGCAACGATTAAAAGCATGCAACTTTGAATATTTTTGTGGTCTTTAAGAGCATATTACTTATCACTCGAAATTAGAGAACTGCGCTGGCTGGCTCGGTTTTTGAAAACAGCGCCAAATTTTGCACAGAACTAGAGATTCAGCCCAGTTTTTGCAGTATTTTTGCTCCTAGATATTTTGTTAAAAATGGTGGATTGTACCTTATTACTTTGTATCACTTTGATAAAATAGTATATAATAGAAGTTTCCGGTATAACAAAAATCTAGAAGCTAATTTTAATATTGTATTTTTGAATTGTATCTATCTTGAATAGGAAAACTATTTCTTTGATGTGTCCAAAAATGCGAAAATTACATAAAACCCTCTTTAGAGGCTTCAGTTTGAAACACATTTCGCTCTTACTACAGTACTCGCCAAAAATGACCGTCGCATTTCGAGCGATTTGCTCGCTCGAGTGTTCGAAACTATTTAAGTTTTAGTAGTGAGTATGTTTTTAGAACAAATTTATTTCGAGCCAGTCGCAAGCGAGCGACAGTCATTTTTGGCGGGTACTGATATTATGAGGACATTTCGTCCCACAAACTTGTAGTTATTGTAATCAAGTATTCCAACTTTATTGTTTTAACGTTGCAATAGTAACATTGTCAACTGAACGCAAAGAGCTTTATTTACGTATTTGGAGATTAAGCGATATTTGGTGGTAATCAAGCCTAACGACGATCGCTTCCAGAGCGTAGGACTAAAATTTTTTTTCGGCGGGACGCAGTCCTGTAGTCTTCTACCTGTATATAGCTGTTTTGCTATCCGGAACCCCAGTAACCCGTTCTCTGGAAATGCTTCGCTATAAAGATTTGCAAACTTACGAAAATTTATTCAAAGCCCACTTCACGATTATTGAAACGGATTTTATCACTGAGGGATGCTAGAGAGGAAATCGTGAAAATTTCTCTTTTTTGTCTGTCACTGTCATTCATAACGCATTTTCGAATGGACTGATTTCTACAATTTTTTGTTAGAGGGTTTTTGTTTCTTTGATGACGATATGCCCATTAACAACAGGTTTTGAAAGGTTCTTTGCTAAATCTAGCCATACTGGTACCAGTGTTTCGCAATCTATATCTCTTGACATAAGCTTCGCATTGAAAAACCGACGCGCCCCACAGAATCAGCTCATTGAGATCTACAACTCTCGTAAGCAACTTTTTTGTGTTACCAATCTCTGGGCCGCTGTAACCCCTAATAATTGTTATTCTATACTTTGCCAGAAGTAGCGATTTTTTAAATTTTGCCGTTTTATTGCTTGTTTTTACCTTACAATCAGTGCCAATTAAGTTATCAAGCACGTTGGTTACGATAATTTGGCTATCTAGCCAACATGACTACACATTTTCATGGAGTTGAAAGGTTTTACGGTCGACGAGCCCGATTTCCAAAATGTAGTGCTTTTTCATTTATCTGACTATGTATTGCGTGCATGGCATCAAAAATAATCTATATATAAGTATTTCTGAAGGCTGAATGCAATTATTTGGATATCTATAGGTCAGCGTGCATACTTTATGCCTTTTCATAATTTTTCAATGGGTTTAGGGTCAGTGAATCTAATTTCCATAATATAGTCTGTTTTCAGTTGTATTGCCTACAAATCATGAGGTTTTCCTGCAAGCTAAATACGGTGGTTTGGTTATCTAGACTCCAATGCGGATATCTTGTGCCCTTTTCAGATGTCTCATTGGGTTTATGGTTAATGAACCCGATTTCCAGAAAATAGTCGGACTTCGGAAGTTTGTCACATGGCATCAGAAATAGTGTATATATAAGTTTTTTGGTACACTAAATACAATAATTTGATTATCTAGAGAGCAGTACAAATACCTGATGCGTTGTCAGTTTGTTTTCAGCGGGTTTAGGGTCGACGAGATTTCAATGGGTTCCGGGTTCAAAAGGTTTTAGGAGGTGTATACAACAAACGTCGCCTGTTTTTGGTGATTAAACGAACTGTAACCACGCCCATTCATTTTCCCCTTCGCTTACGAGATGCTATTATTAGCTCGCATCGCGATTGTTTGACCATGACTAAAATTTCAAAGCCTAATGAGAGAATCATTGAGGAAGTTGTATGCTTTTAATGGAAGTAAACAGTGAAATTATAATTAAATTTGTTTGGCTACGACACTAGTCGCGGAAACGGCTTCTGTCGTTATGCAGCATGAACAGTGACTGCGTCAGTGCTTTAGTCTCAATCAAAGTATAGGAATAGCTTTAACTGCGATAAAAAAAGGATCTGATTATGTTATTATTGTACCAAGAAGAAATGGGCCTTACCTGCGCTGTAAGCGAAATACCAGCAGTAAAACGTAAGCGCAGATATTTCTTAAATCATGCCAATATTCGTTATGATCCCGTTTATTGATTCCTGGGCTTTAATGTGGAAAATACAGAAAACACATCCTAATATAGATGTACAATTTGCGAAGCTTTGTTACGTTGGGTATAGCGAAGTTGTGCCTTTTATTGGTCCTCGTTCTGAATAATGCGTGATGGGAACATGGAACCGGTGACCGTCAGAAAATAGATTTACTGAAGTAATACTTCGGTATTATCTGTAAACTTTTTCAGCAATTTTGGTTTTAAGCGAAACTACATTTTACACAGGAATGTTTCGTATTAAATTTTATTACATTCACACTCCGAACAAGTATATTTTTATAAAATAGTTAGGTTCGATATATTTATTTTATACAATTTTGAGCTCGATAGAATTTGTCTACAGCCGCGGTACTTGGGTGATTATATATACGTGACCCTATTAACACAGAATATATAAAGAGCATCTATTATCTTTAGGGGCCGGGTGTTATAACATTAGAAAAGAGTATAGCTTAGGGGGTCGCAGTCTCACGACCTAGGCTTACTATATAAGGCTAACGTAAAGCAACTTAGTTTTGGCTTCGCCACATTTTGGCCTTATTGACACGTATGCATTTGCAACAGGCACTATCCTTAAAAAAGAACAGCTTAGTGCGCGTGTTTCGGCAGACCTCCGACTTAATCTTAGGTTTATCTTTGTATAAGTGCCTTAGCTTAGGCTTAGTTATATATCGAGGAAAATATAGCCCCTCCGCTTGACTGAACAAGTTGATAATATAATTGAACGTACGTACGCCATCTAGCATTTCTTATAGCTTCATATTGCTAGACAACAGATGAAATCGAATAACATTGAACTGTTTGATATTTTATTGCTATATGTGTCGGGCAACAGCCGACAGGCGGGACGACGGAAAATTGATGGCCGACTACCAAAGACGATTCCTTTGCTACGATATAAATTTAATATTCATAAATGCTTCAGGATTTGTTCAAAAAATTGGTTTGTATCTGAAGGTTCTACGCGGCGTCCTATAGCAAGTGTCGAATCTTTACGCCAAGGCTAGGCTCACTAAAGCAAGACTACTACATGTAGTGCTGGGCGACAGCTGGCTGTCGATTTATAATTCGCTTGCAATATATAGTAGTAACGTTGAAACCTCGGTCTGTCAGTGGCGGCCCATAACTGCTGACCAACGGCCGGCCAACAGAATTGCTCAACCGGGTGTTTATCAAAAACTTAAACGATATTCTTGTTAAAATATCGGAGAAAGTTTCAAATATTCAGGGTTCAATGATTTGTCGGTGGTATGCAAAAGGGCCTTCTGATGAAAATCAGAGGCCAGTCCCCATAACTACTTGCATATGATACACCGGCGTTATGTTGGACTGGCGAGGTGCTAATGCTGTAAAATGTCTATTGTATCCGTCCTGCAAAAGGTAAAATATTCCCTAATGCTCGGCTTCAGTAGATCTAATCGTAAATACAAGAGCATCGATGTTGGGAGCACTGGATCGTCGGGCTTTAAACTTCACTTACGTTATATCTGAATTTTCCATTTAATCCCTTCTATGCTAACTGCTGTTATGTACACTGTAATCGCGTACGGTATTTTCTAGCTTATTGTTTTAGTGTATGTATACTACGATTTTTGATTTGTTGTGTAATATGCATATGTACTTCAATTTAATGGAGGCATGCCATGGTATTTACCCTCGGGGTGTAGATACTACGAATTTTACGGCTTACTTTGTTCGTGGTTGAATTTTTGTGGCTCGAGAAGTGTTGGGTGCGGCCTGGTTTTGAAGTCATGGCCAAGAGCCGATAGGCGACCTAACCTCAGACCAGGGCTCAACCGATTACTAAACAGTTTGGCAACGGCAAATGGATTTCTGGCCGCCAAAAAGCTTCTTTCACTACGATACGAGTATTTACTAGTGAAGCTCGGTTGCGAGCCAGCATTAGAGTGGTGAGAACAATCCCCCGAAGTCTGTTGTAGAAAGCACACACAAACAAAGCGTACACACAATACGCAGGTGCAGCATTATATAAACCATGAGTGATAAGTCATAGTACGCCCGCCTCTTTTGATAGCCAACGTATGCAGTAGACAAAACATCATACAACGAGTACAAAAACAATCAACTAACAATTTAATACAATAAAACCCTAAATTGATCGTGAAAAGAACGTTAAGGAATTCAAACCGACACTTGAGAAAAATCTCATTTTTCATATCAAGTATGAAGCAGAAGTGTGAAAAATATTTGCCACATAATATTTTTGGCTCTCGCGATGAGCTTGTGGGCCCAGAAAACCCCATATAAGACACTAAAAGCAACAAAAAACACACATTTAGGTGCATTTCCCACGACTTTTCACTTGGCGCCAACTATAAGCTTATAGACTCCAGATTGGGAAGTAGTTGAAAAACTTGTTATATATCATTGGAAAGCTCTGGTAAAGCCACATGGAATAGGCCTATTAGTTTGCAAAAACTGGAGGGGGTGCCCGAAAAATGGACTAAAATGACGTCATTTTGCCCATAACTTTTCCACGGGAAAAAATTCAAAAATCGGGTTCCGTCACTACACGTAAATCGACCATTGCGGTTCGAATGAGCTATCTTGCATCAAAATCCGCCCAACCGTTATCGAGATCCAGGTGCGACAGACACACACAGACAGGACCTCCTAAAGAGCCAAAATTGAAAATTCTCGTTCCACTCGAATTCAAATATTTGTGAATATATACTACAGCATTAGTTCAAAACTCGATTTGTTTGTGAACGTTTTGCACGGCGTAGTGTCGTAATCCTAAGCCTAGGCAGACTATAGCAAGATTGTACTATATTTAATGCTGGGCACGGCCGGCTTTGAGGTATACCATTAAACGATATTTAAGGAATTTGCCGTATTTTATATATTATATGTTGTATGCTTAAATATGGCAAGATGATACAAAATTAATATATGTTGGTTATAGGCTATCAAAAAGTTAACTTTATTAGCGAATAATTTAGGTTTCGTATCCATGTGTACAAAACGTAATTTTCAAAAAATGTACGGGTAATATTGTAATGATCCATACATAGCTATAAAAGTTTCATTTAATGCATCATTTACCTTAAGATGTGTGCATTAGGGCCGGATTTTGTCAGTCTGCCGCTGCTCTAAAGCCAAGCTTGGCTTGCCGCGGTCAGCCAGTGTGACAATTTGGGCCGAGCCAGACCCTACAAAAATATTTAGCTAATAGTAAAGTGAGGCTGATAAATTGTCATAAGGGCCGGAATCGGCTCTAAAAGCCAGAAATTTATGACGGCAATGAAGAATCGTAAATATGGAAATCGATGATAGTTGTCGTCATATATTCATAAAATATATTTCCAGTGACAGAATAATTTTCATGCATGAAAAAGCATGTTTTACATAGCTACTAGGTTGTCTTCTAAAAGGCGCTTAAACAAAAAATTTTGGAAATAACGATATTTACGTATTTATTTTGCCTGAATATATCCGCTTTGCTTTTATTTACAACTAACTAATCTTGCCTTTTTTTCGCCTAGAGCTAAATATTTTTGATGTAATACAATATGCTAAACTGAATGCAATAAATATATTTTTCAGTAGCCCGTCCCGGCTATCAAACCCTGTGAAATAGCCACTCCCGGCCCGTACAAACATACTAGCTTAGCTTAGCTATTTTATTTATGAAGGGCCGGATGTGGCTCTGCGTTTTTGTCACGAGCTGGATACAGGCTCTTTGGCAGAATCCGGCCCGAGGTTCACACATTTTAAGGTAAATGATGCATTACGGAAATAAAATTTCCAGGAAAAATGTAACTGCTGCTCTCATTTTTGCTGTTTCTACTGTTTAAAGCTTTGCCATATACCTAGGGTATAATTTGTCTTTGGCCAGCAAATAATTGTCGGACAAGCGTCCGAAACGAATGGGTTGTGGAAGTTGGTTTCATAAGTTTAGGTGAAGCTTATTTGGTGTTTGACAATTTCACCAAGCAGTGTTGTACTACTGCAGCATTGTACACCATCACCGAGCAGTTGCACTAATTGGTCGCACACCCTGTTTTGGCACGGGTAGTGATATTCGCTCGATTTTCGACGGCCTAACAAGATTCAAACTCACCTGCAATTAAGACCATCCTTTATGTCTGACGATGTATATAATAGAGTGGGGAAAACGACATGTGCTTTGGGAATTATACAAGTTTATATATTTTTATTCAAAGTACCTTGCGTCAGCACATTATCTACGTTATTGTTTTCATTGTATGTAACTTATATACACATTAAATTGCTTTTTCATAGTGCTTTTTGCACGGAGCGTTTCGTGTAGGATCTTTCTGTAAATTGGTGGAACTACGCCAGCAAATTGTGTATTGTTGGGTTTGCTTTAGGAGGTATTTTTATACTAATGATAGGACTACCACTGTCACGTTGTTACACCCAGCTGTTTCAATAAATTGTGGTGTGCCACCAAATCGAAATCTAAATGCCAGGGGGTTGTGTATATAATGATTAACGCAGCGTTACAGGCGTGCAAAGAGCGGCCCAATTAACGCTAAGGGTTATTACGTTAGAAAGCACAGCTCAGAAGTTTCCACATTTCCAGGGGAATCTAATTGAGTTTCATTACACTGCACATCCTGGGATCTATCGCTGGCTTATAGATTCTCTACTTATCAAACAGCGCTCGACGCATAATTTCATTCGGACATGAAAGGGTTAACTAAAATTAATCAAAGTAGTTTGACGTTGCAAGTTTGTTTCCTGAATTCCAATTTTTCCATTATAAATTTCATCTGAACACTGTATTGCTTTTCAAGTTTCACTTTTCCATATTACTGTTTTTCTGCTCTCGTTAGTTACTGCATTGCTAATATGATAGAATAATGGTTCAGTTTGTAGTTTCAACTGAGAATTTTGGAAGCCCTTTCGGGCAAACTCGCGATGCATAAAAAACGTTATATGCCAGGAATAAATTGCGAATTTACACACAAGTTTGAGGCTGAAACTGTTGCTATGCTTACATCAGATTGTTTAACCACAGACTGCTATATCACATATAAGGAAATTCATTTTCACTATATTAATATTTTTGGCCATCAACAGCATTCCCACTATACACAAACTCCCTTGCATCACTCTACTTTTCAGTCCTACAAATTACAACATCGTTTACTTCAACCCGACCCGAGCCATCTTTATTTGAAACCGCTCTAAAAACCTAGCGCACTCATAAATATTTAGCTACAAAATACTAATAAATTTACTAAAAATATGATTAAAAAGCATATCACAATTACACATCATAAAAGCAACGAATGTAATTATCAAGCTTTTCTGTACCAGAATATCAATAATTAACACCAAGCAACGTTAGAAGTGGATCAAAATTTATGAGTAACACAGTGGGCAATCGATAGTTTTTATAGACTGGGTAGAGCTTTTGTTCTTTAACTCCAGTTCCTGGCCTAAAAACCAATGACGAAGGCCGTAACATTTAATGCTTATAAAAGACAGCCTGGAGGCGGCAGGCCCTTAGTTGTCCTTAGGCATCATAGTATAAAGCTCATTTAATTAGCTTGTACTAATACATTGTGAAGACGACGCCAGGCACCCGATTTTATACGTGCAGTTTGAATTTGAATTTCTAAAATCAAGATCACTTTTCTTAGTAGATATTAGTAACATATTCCATTATATGCACTATGTGGGCCATTATGTTTTATCTACACCCACCACTGGATATATGTTTGGAACATTTCAAATAATTGACACTGAAAACGGCATATCGAATAATTGGGAAAGCCAGAAACCCTAAAATGAAAAGCTCGACATGTTATCAAATGTCAAGCCAGTGAATTCGGTCTGCCTTCATTAAACTGGCAGTCGCAAGCGCCAAGTTTACTTTAATAGCTCAATCAGTGCTTCATTCAGATTCTGACAAAGCATCCACTGTATTATATACTACCTAAGACAGAAACACATCACACTGAGGCCGTAAAGTTTGAGATAAAATTATCAAAAAACGAACCCAGAAAGTTTTACCAACAATGTGCTGTTTTTGCAGTATCTATAGGAGCATCGTCCCAGCAACCCTGAGGGGCAATACGTTATATCGTTAGAAAAAAGACAGCTTAGAGCGGATGTTCGGGGGCGGCAGTCCCCCAATTAGGCATGGTCTCAGTGTATGTCTCATATACGGACCTAAGCTTGGACCAAGGCTAAGGGCTCAGTATATCTAGACCGGCATGGCATGCATTACACTTTGACTCCTCAGGGTTACCTTGGCCGGAGTACCTGTAAACACTAATTTCGTCACGTAGCACGAGCTGAGTATTTGCGCTACGAGAGGACACCTACAGTGAGCGCCCATAGTCCAAGAGCCATCGATGAAACAGGGAAAATCGACAACATTGTATTCGTGATACAGATTCCTAAGGGCACACCAGAGAGAAGGCGTACCCCCATCCGGTTTTCGACAAAAACACGGCCTCGGTAAGGCGTCCCCACAATTTTCCCTTTTACGGCTCCTCTCACTTTTGGGTGCCCCCCACTTCTCAATAGCGTGCCCCGCTCCTACCTGTTCGTATCTAGATCTATATATATTGGTTGCCCGACGTAAAAATCCGAAAAGCGACCGATACAATTATTACAAATCAAGCTCATATAAATATACATAATATCAAAAACGGATAAAACAATTAGTAGATACATAGCACAAAAATCTTGTCATAATATAATGTACCTCAGTTCGATGATTTGGTTAATGTTACAAAACGGGCAACACATTATTTAACCATTTCGTTGGTAAATTGACACATCTGACACAGTGTAGATTGCGTCACCAGGTGACCGCCGACATGCGTTTTCACGAATCCAGAAAATTTTATAATGAACCTCTTGGTTGAAGATATAACCCAGTTTAGTAAGAAATAATAAATACCCGATTGGTTTCAACCCTGTCACAATAATTATAAACTATGCCGTGGTTGCCTTGATTTTTCAATAATTATTATATAATTACGCATTGGAGTCCGTTATTAATTTTCGTTCTAAACAAGACGATAAATACGGCTGTGTTATATTCTCAGTGCGGCCCTAGGCAGTATAATAAACCAAATATTTTATGCGGCTAAAATATTTGAATATCATTATTCGACTCCTATTTTGGTACATTACATCAGACAGTTTTGTGTAGCTAAAAGTATAATAACTAAAATATAAATAAGCAATATCGGTTTGGCAATTTAAACAAAAAAGTATATAAAATTGTACACAACTTAACACAACCTCAAAACAAGCTGCAATTGAACAGATTTAAAAACTGAGTTTTTCTAAAACACAAAAGTCGCCCAAGACTGCGGATGGTCCATTGATGATGAAAGGTGTACGTGGCTGGAATTGTCAGTTTTATTAAATTCATAGAACTTTTTGTTACGCAAGTGATACTTATTGGTTGGTCTCCGGCAACTTAAATTGCACAACACTCAACCACTTACGTTGGTACTCAACTGGGTTTTAGTGGGTCTGAAAAGCCTCCAATGTTATGTTGCTAAGACGAAAAAAGACTACT
>JASANE010028007.1:0-18595 GCA_030248225.1 Trileptium ribeirensis
AAGTCGTGCCGAGCCGAATTTGCTAATGTTTCATTGTTCTACAGTTAAATTTTGCACCACGAAAAATATTTTAATTACATTCAAATTATATATTGGTAGGTCAACAGGGGAAAACATTTTTAAGTTAGGGCCAAAAGAAAATGATTGTGAGAATTTAAAGGTGGCTTATTAACTAGGTAATAATAGGTAATTAGTTTTTGCTTAAGCGGTTATTTCTTACTAGCAGCTATTGAACAACACATTTCTTACATAAAATTTATGATGTTGTAACTTGGGAAGGAATGTTATAACACAATATACAACCATATGTATCAACAATTCAATTTTATCATGATTTTCCATTGTCATCATATATTTCTAGTTTTTGGAGCCGATTCCTGCTCATTGTGGCAATTTATCAGGCTCGCTTTACGATTAGCTTAATATATTTGTCGCGTTCGCTCGGCCCAAAAAAATGTCGCACTGGCTGAATCGCAGCTAGCCAAGCTAGGCTTTAGAGCCGTGGCAGACTGTGACAAAATCCAGCCCAGCCGCACACATCCTAAGTTAAATGATGCACTGAATCTCACTGAATATGTGATTATTTATAATCTCGATAAAGAGGTTGTCCTCCGTTATCTCCCCGGCAGCCGCGTTTCCCCGAAATGATCAGATTCTTGAAATTTTGGTATTTCTGTGATCCTCGAGACCTTCCTTGATCATTTCAACCAAAAAATCGATTTTATAAATTCTAGGTTTTTAGATTTTTTCGGGTCCCAAAAATGATCACCGGCATCGGTGGCAGATAGAGGCTCAGCGATTGAACAATTTTTGGCCATAACTTAGGATCCGGTTACTGTATGCGTTCAAAATAACGATTTGACTGACTCATCAACCCGCCTCGAATGGTGTGCAAAAATCCGAAGTTTAAGACAAAATGTTTTGGGGTTCCGACGGTAAAATTTTTTGGGACCCAAAAATTGAAAAAATCTAAAATTTAAAAAAATTCGATATTTTGGTAGAAATGATCAGGGAAGGTTCTCGAGAATCACAAAAATATCAAACTTTCATAATCTGACCATTTTTGAGGAAACGCGGGATGAGGGATAACGAAAATATCGATTTATCTGCTGATGATGCATAAAATGCGCTTTGGTTCTATACCATTTTTTACAGTTTGCCGTTTGAACATGGACAATAGTCTATATAGATGCTTCTCAATATCCGGGACCAATATTTGAAGCTTGATGCAAAAGCACGACATTGTGAAGATTGGCTATATTGTTTATTCTGTGCTAGAGCACATTCGTACCGTCATATTTGGTATTAACTGCTGAATATGGTGTAAACAATTTTTAAACGCTGCATAGTGACACTATCTGGAAATCTCGCCAAATTTAGATGCTCCCTTGATCTAGAGAGGAGGTAGAACATTTTCCATATTGCTCTCTGGGGCAAAAATATCAAAAAACCGTAAATTAAACGTGAAAATTAGGCATACGATCTGAGGGCCCAATTGAAGATGCCTCCTTCTCAGACAAAAATTTTTGGTAAATATCAAAACCGTAAAACAATTTTTAAACGTGAAACTACAAAAATGTACACGAACATCCCGGAAATTGCCAAATTTAGATGTTCTCTTGATCTAAAAATAGAGAGGGAGAACATTTCAGATTTGTCTGGCAAAAATTTAAACTGTAACTAATCAAAAACTGTGAAAATTTTAGCATGAGTGAGGCCATTGATCTGAAAATTTGGCCCAATTTAGCACGTCCTCTCGCAATTGAACATAGAGAGGAATTGCTCTGGGGTAGAAATTTCCAAACCGTAAGATTTTTTTTAACGCTAAATTTTTCAGTGAGGATTAAATTTGGCCCAATTTAGATGCTCCTCTATGTAGAGGTAGAACATTCAGATTGCTCTCTGGGGTACATTTTTTTAAACAATTTTTAAACGCTGAAAATGAGAAAATTTAGCCGAGATTTGATCCAAAATTTTTTTTAAAATTCAAAATTTTTGCCGGAATTGAACATTCAAGTTGTTGCCGGTAAAAATATCAAAACTTTTTAAACAATTTTTAAACGTGAAATTAAAAATTCAGTGAACACGAAAAATTTAAAAATTTGGCCCAATTTGACGAGGTCCCTCCCAATTGAAAAATAGAGGTAGAACATTCAGATCGAAAACTTTTTTTAAAATATCAAAACTTTTTAAACAATTTTTAAACGTGAAATTTAAAATTTTTATAGCTAAAAATTTGATCCCGCAAATTTGGCCTATTTGACGGGTCCCTCTCACTTTTTTTTAAAAATTGAACATTCCACAAATTGAACTTTTTTTTAAAAATTTTTAAAAAAATTTAAAAATGCCAAAATTTAAAATTCAGTGAGACGCATATTCAAAATTGAAAACCCAGAGGTCCCTCCAATTGAACATAGAGAGGGGAAAAATTTGGCGGGAACTTTTTTTAACAATTCAAAACTTTTCCAATTTTTTAAAAATGTTCAAAATTCAAAAATTTTTCCGAAAATTTAAAAATTGAACCCAATTTAGACGCCTCTCACTTTTAAAAATTGAAAAACCACAATTGAACTTTTTTTCAAAAATTTAAACCGTAAAACCAATTTTTCAAAAATTTAAAAAATTTAAAATTCAAAACCATATCAAAATATTTGGCCCCAATTTAGATGCTCTCTCCCTTGAAAAATTGAAAATAGGGAGAACATTCAAAAATTTTTTTTTTAAAAATAGAAAAATTCAAAATTTTTTTTAAAATTTTTAGAGTGAGAACACGATGAGATTTTTAAAAAATTGATCCAATTTAGAGGCAATTGAACATAGAGGTAAAACATTTCATATTTGCTCTGTAAAAATTTAAACTGTAGTTTTTTAAAAACGTGAAAATTAGGCATAAGTGAGGACACGATCTGAACCAAGGCCCAATTCAGCCCCTGATTAAAAATAGAGAACATTCATATTGGCTCTGGGGTAAATATCAAAACCTAAAACCAAAATGTGAAAATTTAGGCATAAGCTATTCTGAAAATTTGGCTCATGTCCTCACTCTTAACATAGAGGTTTGAACACAGTCGCTTCTGGGGGGTAAACAATTTAAACTGTAAACAATTTTAAACGTGAGAACACAGTGACACTATTGGAACTCTTGGCCCAATTTAGATGCTCCCTCCTATCTTGGGTAGGTAGAACATTCAATTTGCCGGGGTAAATATCAAAACTGTAGGGCAAATTTCTAAACGTGAAAATTAGGCAGGAGTGACAATTCTGCAAAAATTTGGCCCAATTTAGATGTCCTCCACCAAAAATAGAGGTAGAGCTTTGCAGAGGAGTCCCCCGGGTACCATATTTAAACTGTAACAATTTTAAACGTGAAAATTAGGCATAGTGACACTATCATCTCAAAATTTGGCCCAATTTAGATGTCTCTATGAAAATAGGTAGAACATTTGTTCCCACAATTGCTCCTGGGTAAATATCTAAAACTGTAAACCACTTTTTAAAAACGTGGAAATTACAGGAATCCCATGAAACCCAGTTTGGTCAATTTAGATGTCTCTATGAAAAATAGGTAGTAAAAGAATGTGGGGAAAAGATGAAACTGTAAACAATTTTTAAAATGCTAACATAGTGACAAGCATGGTCCCTATGCTCCTCCTATGAAAATAGAGGCAGAACATTCAGGTTGCTCTGGGGTAAATGTATTAAACTGTAAACAATTTTTAAACGTGAAAATTAGGCATAGTGACACTATCTGGCAAATTTGGCCCAATTTAGATGCTCCTCTATTTTCATAGAGGAGCATCTAAATTGGGCCAATTTTCAGATAGTGTCACTATGCCTAATTTTCACGTTTAAAAATTGTTTACAAGTTTTGATATTTACCCCAGGAGCAATATGAATGTTCTACCTCTATTTTCATAGAGGAGCATCTAAATTGGGCCAATTTTCAGATAGTGTCACTATGCCTAATTTTCACGTTTAAAAATTGTTTACAGTTTTGATATTTACCCCAGGAGCAATCTGAAGGTCCTCCCTCTTTTTCATAGAGGTGCAACTAAATTGGGCCAATTTTCAGATAGTGTCACTATGCCTAATTTTCACGTTTAAAAATTGTTTACAGTTTTGATATTTACCCCAGGAGCGTTCTGAATGTTCTACCTCTATTTTCATAGAGGAGCATCTAAATTGGGCCAATTTTCAGATAGTGTCACTATGCCTAATTTTCACGTTTAAAAATTGTTTACAGTTTTGATATTTACCCCAGGAGCAATCTGAATGTTCTACCTCTATTTTCATAGAGGAGCATCTAAATTGGGCCAATTTTCAGATAGTGTCACTATGCCTAATTTTCACGTTTAAAAATTGTTTACAGTTTTGATATTTACCCCAGGAGCGTTCTGAATGTTCTACCTCTATTTTCATAGAGGAGCATCTAAATTGGGCCAATTTTCAGATAGTGTCACTATGCCTAATTTTCACGTTTAAAAATTGTTTACAGTTTTGATATTTACCCCAGGAGCAATATGAATGTTCTACCTCTATTTTCATAGAGGAGCATCTAAATTGGGCCAATTTTCAGATAGTGTCACTATGCCTAATTTTCACGTTTAAAAATTGTTTACAGTTTTGATATTTACCCCAGGAGCAATCTGAATGTTCTACCTCTATTTTCATAGAGGAGCATCTAAATTGGGCCAATTTTCAGATAGTGTCACTATGCCTAATTTTCACGTTTAAAAATTGTTTACAGTTTTGATATTTACCCCAGGAGCAATATGAATGTTCTACCTCTATTTTCATAGAGGAGCATCTAAATTGGGCCAATTTTCAGATAGTGTCACTATGCCTAATTTTCACGTTTAAAAATTGTTTACAGTTTTGATATTTACCCCAGCTCGATTGCAATGTTCTACCTCTATTTTCATAGAGGAGCATCTAAATTGGGCCAATTTTCAGATAGTGTCACTATGCCTAATTTTCACGTTTAAAAATTGTTTACAGTTTTGATATTTACCCCAGGAGCAATATGAATGTTCTACCTCTATTTTCATAGAGGAGCATCTAAATTGGGCCAATTTTCAGATAGTGTCACTATGCCTAATTTTCACGTTTAAAAATTGTTTACAGTTTTGATATTTACCCCAGGAGCAAATATGAGATGTTCTACCTCTATTTCAGTAGAGAGAGCATCTAAATTGGGCCAATTTTCAGATAGTGTCACTATGCCTCAAAACGCCACAAAAAAGCAACAAACACACCAAAACAAACCCAAGCAAAAACCAAAAGAGAAACCAAACAAACACATCTAATTTTCACGTTTTAAAAATTGTTTACAGTTTTGATATTTACCCCCAGGAGCAATATGAATGTTCTACCTCTATTTTCATAGAGGAGCATCTAAATTGGGCCAATTTTCAGATAGTGTCACTATGCCTAATTTTCACGTTTAAAAATTGTTTACAGTTTTGATATTTACCCCAGGAGCAATCTGAATGTTCTACCTCTATTTTCATAGAGGAGCATCTAAATTGGGCCAATTTTCAGATAGTGTCACTATGCCTAATTTTCACGTTTAAAAATTGTTTACAGTTTTGATATTTACCCCAGGAGCAATATGAATGTTCTACCTCTATTTTCATAGAGGAGCATCTAAATTGGGCCAATTTTCAGATAGTGTCACTATGCCTAATTTTCACGTTTAAAAATTGTTTACAGTTTTGATATTTACCCCAGGAGCAATCTGAATGTTCTACCTCTATGTTCATAGAGGAGCATCTAAATTGGGCCAATTTTCAGATAGTGTCACTATGCCTAATTTTCACGTTTAAAAATTGTTTACAGTTTTGATATTTACCCCAGGAGCAATCTGAATGTTCTACCTCTATTTTCATAGAGGAGCATCTAAATTGGGCCAATTTTCAGATAGTGTCACTATGCCTAATTTTCACGTTTAAAAATTGTTTACAGTTTTGATATTTACCCCAGGAGCGATCTGAATGTTCTACCTCTATGTTCATAGAGGAGCATCTAAATTGGGCCAATTTTCAGATAGTGTCACTATGCCTAATTTTCACGTTTAAAAATTGTTTACAGTTTTGATATTTACCCCAGGAGCAATATGAAGATAATTTATAGAGGAGTATTAAGATTAATTAAGATAGCTATAGTAATTATTTAAAAATTTAATTATATTATAGGAGGCAATTGATATGAAGATAGAAGGGGAGATTAAATGGAATTCACAAGATCATAGGATTATTAAATATATTTATATTAATAGCAATAGCAGATCTACCATCTAAGAGGAAATTAAATGCAAAATAAGAGCAACGAAAAAAAACCAACAAAATGTTCTACCTCTATTTTCATAGAGGAGCATCTAAATTGGGCCAATTTTCAGATAGTGTCACTATGCCTAATTTTCACGTTTAAAAATTGTTTACAGTTTTGATATTTACCCCAGGAGCAATCTGGGAATGTTCTACCTCTATTAGTCATAGAGGAGCATCTAAATATTGGATTTTTATAGAGAGGCGAGATGAATTTTATAAAAAGAAGACCCAGAAGCAAAAAAATGAAAAGGGACACAAATTCAATTCAAAGAGCTCACTATCACCATTTAAAAATACAGTCAAATTACCATGAGCAATCAAGAAACTATTTAAGGGAAAGCAAAATGGCCAATTCAAATAGGCACTAGCACTCAGTAAGAAAAAGTAAATTACCCCAGGAAGGGATCAATATCATAGAGATTATGCAATTTCAATAGGCACTATCCAATTTAGTAAAAAAGTACAGTTGTATATTCAACCAGGAAGGATCCGAATTATTAATTCCATTTTCATAGAGGAGCATCTAAATTGGGCCAATTTTCAGATAGTGTCACTATGCTAATTTTCATGTTAAATTGTTTACGGTTTTGAGAAACATCTACCAAGGAGCAATCCTTGAATTATTGAGTCTTTATGTTCATAGAGGTAGATTTAAATTTGGCTAATTTTCAGAGTGTCACTATGCTGTGTTTTGATGTTTAAGAAATTGTTTACAGTTTGGATATTTACCCAGAAGCAATCTATATTTACTTTATTTTCATAAAGGAGCCTAATTTTCACGTTTAAAAATTGTTTACAGTTTCGATATTTACCCCAGGAGCAATCTAAATGTTTTACCTCTATTTTCATAAAGCATAAATTTGGCCAATTTCAATCGTCACATGCCAATTTTCACTTAAAAATTTTACTTTATATTTACCAGGAGGATCTGAATTTCTACCTCTATTTCATAAAGCGTGTAAATTGGGCCAATTTTCAGATAATGTCACTACCCCCCAACCCCACCAACCACCAAAACACAAACCAAAAACATTGCTCTAATTTTCACGTTTAAAAATTGTTTACAGTTTTGATATTTACCCCAGGAGCAATCTGAATGTTCTACCTCTATTTTCATAGAGGAGCATCTAAATTTGGCCAATTTTCAGATAGTGTCACTATGCCTAATTTTCACGTTTAAAAATTGTTTACACCATATTCAGCAGTAAATACCAAATATAACAGTACGAATGTGCTACTACACAGAATAAAGCAATCTAGCCAATCTTCACAATGATTTGTTGGTGCTTACCATTGCAACTTCAGATATTGGTCCCATGCTCCGGATATTGACATCTATATAGACTATTGTCGGCTGTCGAACGGCAACTGTAAAAAATGGTATACAAACCAACGCATTTTATGCATCATCCACAGATAAATCGATACTTTTCCGTTATCCCTCATCCCGCGTTTCCTCAAAAATGGTCAGATTCTGGAAGTTTTGATATTTTTGTGATTCTCGAGACCTTCCCTGATCATTTCTACCAAAATATCGAATTTTTTTAAATTTTAGATTTTTTCGATTTTTTCGGGTCCCAAAAAATTTTTACCCGTGGGAACCCAAAAACATTTGTTCTTAAACTTCGGATTTTTGCACGCCATTCGAGGCGGGTTGATGAGATCAGTCGAATAGAGTTATTTTGAACGCATCCGGTAACCGGATCCTAAGTTATGGCCAAAAATTGTTCAATCGCTGAGCCTATCTGCCACCGATGCCGGTGATCATTTTTTGGGACCCGAAAAAATCTAAAAACCTAGAATTTATAAAAAATCGATTTTTTGGTTGAAATGATCAAGGAAGGTCTCGAGGATCACAAAAATACCAAAATTTCAAGAATCTGATCATTTCGGGGAAACGCGGGCTGCGGGGAGATAACGGAAAAGAACCGACCTAGTTTTTATCGAGATTATCAATAATCACATATTCAGTCAATTTAATGCATCATTTAACTTAGGATGTGTGCGGCTGGGCTGGATTTTGTCACAGTCTGCCACGGCTCTAAAGCCTAGCTTGGCTAGCTGCGATTAGCCAGTGCGACATTTTTGGGCCGAGCGGGACCCCACAAATATATTAGCTAATAGTAAAGCGAGCCTGATAAATTGCCACAATGGCAGGAATCGGCTCCAAAACTAGAAATATATGATGACAATGGAAAATCACGAAAAAATGGAAATTGTTGATACATATGGTCATATATTCGTATAACATCCTTCCAGTTACAACATCATAAATTTTATGTAAGAAAGAGTGTGTTCTAAATAGCTGCTAGTTTGGCTTGTAATAACCGCTTAAGCAAAAATTTTGAAAATAGCTAATTTACCTATTTATTTTACCTGCATTCATGAGCCATACTTTAATTACTAATAACTTTGCCTTTTTTGGGCCTAGAGCTAAATATTTCCCCTGTAACACAATCTGCTAAACTGAATGTAATAAATATTTTTCAGTAGTCTGCTCAGGCTGTCAAACAATGAAACATAGCCAATTCCGGCTCGCACAAACTTACTAGAATAACTTAGCTATCAATTTTATTTATAAAGGGCCGGCGTGGCTGTGCCTTTTTGTCACGAGCCGAGCTTGGCTCTGTGAAGGAATTCGGCCCTAGATGCACACATCTTAAGGCATTAAATTATGCATAAATTCACATAACAGCTACATCTAAATTCTGAAGCGAAATTCAGAAAGGGATACTTGGTATATCTGAATTTATTTTAGGATGCTGCGTTTAGAAGCCTCCTTTAAATCAATTTCGCAGAGCTCGCATTCAATCGAGTCATTTACAAACTTATTTGAGAATTCAGTCGTCGTTGCTATTTTAAAAATGATCGTCTTTTCGATTATTAAAACTAATAAAATTGGATCAAATTAGGTAGGCTTTGATACGTTAGGCTGTGCTTTTTGTATTAAACTGGTGGTTAAACTCGTCGTATTACATCCCTTAACGCCCGCATTAATTTGTGTGTCGCACAATGCTTAACAACCACATCCTGTAGCCAGCAATAAAGGCCCGGTTGTATTGCTATAAACGGCGTATGTAAATTGCATAATCGATCTTGATTCGTTTTTCGTTTCTTTAAGAAACCTCGCAAAACAAACGAATCATAACGCACGTGTAAACGGTCATTATACGGCAATATCAGGTAACACAACAGTTCACAATGTGCGCTGGTCTCATTTGAAGACACTTCGCGTCCAAAAGTTAAACGTAACAAATTGTTTCAGGCCATGAAAAGTCGTAACGATACAACATAATTAAATTGCAAAAATGCTGGAAATCTCAATTTCAATTGCCTATAATTAACCTATAATTGCTTTATTACAAAAATTAGCCGACCATTTATATATATATATAATTGTTGGGACCGTGCTAATAAACAGTATAATTTAGGCTATAAACAGATGAGACTTTGACGATGTACAGCTTTACTATAAAAGAATTGGTAGTGGCAATATTTAAAGGAACAAAAATTAGGGAACAAAATGGAATACGAAGACGATAAACTTTTCTATTGACCTAATTTCACATTTTCTATTGACCTAATTTCTATTGACCTGGTTTTCTATTGACCTAATTTCACCATTGACGAATTGACGAAACGTAACTGTAATGCAAGGCTGAATTGATTCCAAAACATTATTTTATTATTTTATCTTTTGTTAAATATTGCGATCTCAACGGTGCAAAAAATCCGCAGTTAGAATGGGGCCATAGGTATTTGGAGCTTTGCTAACGCAAACATTGCCTCCGTGATGTAGAGCCTCAAATTGCATGTGTGTTCGCGTTCACCAAATGATATTCTGAATTGCAGCAGTGTTCGCAGTAATAAAGTAAGCGATAAAAATGCGATTGCAGTCGTGTTTTCAAGTGCACCCCGTCGCTAAATTGCGATGCTAAATCGTAAACTTTTGTCTAAAGTAGAGAACAACGGCTATGACATCGGTGGTACATGGTTCCGGCGGGGACAGAGTAAAGTCTTGGGTAATTTTAAAAATTTTTAGGTACTCATAATCATCCCTAATTTTGCTAAGATTCTGCCGTATCTTCGACATTCTTCCTTAATTTTTGCCAATTTATGTTAATTTTTACCAACTTTTTTCTGACTTTCCCGAAATTTTTTGCACCGCGGAAGAGGGCCTGCTATGCTTTCAGTGGGAGGTGGAAACGTGTCTAAGGCTAGGTCGCAGTCTTAAGGAAGTGAACCCCCTACATTCCCTTTACGAAATGTTGCTATAGCCTAAATGTTGCTGTATCGCAAATCTAGTCCACAGACACAAAGTAAAATCGAGGTTGTGCGCAGGCATAGGCTTATAAATCATGAACCGACTTAACAAAACAACAAATCAAGTGTCCCGTACATAAATTGATTCACGAATAAAACGTATCTACTTCCATTTTTCTGTAGTCTCCTAACAAAAAAACTGCAATTGTACACTAGGAATAATCAACAGGTGGTAACTATAAAACATGTACTTTAAGTATGCAAACAATATACATACATGGACTATTCGGACGTATTGCTTTATCGTAGCCTTTCAATAAGTTATCGAGCAAAAACGTTACATTTTCAACGTATTCAAGTTGTTGAACGCTGGTTGATGCAAAATCCAGGCTAAATATATCAGGATCGCGTCGAGTGGCGGCATCTTGTTGGATTTCGTCATCCGCATCTGATGAGTGATTTTTGGGCAGCGTCGTGATACGATGAACACAATTTGATCCAGCAGCTGCATGATAATATTCCGAGATTCGTAGTATCGATAAAGCAAACTTGATCACTTGATATCGACACTGGTATTGCATTGTTTTTAACTAGTTTTCGATATAGCTGTCGTTTCCAGGAAGCGAGTATGTCTGCGCACAAGGCGATACATTGGTGGACTTAGTGTCCAATTTTAATTGCAATCTAATTATATTTTGAACACTAATAAAGAATATACAAACCAAAACAGTTTATCACACAGTTGAACAATGCTTAACCTTAACTGAGCTTTCTAAGCTTATCTATTATTAGGTGTTTAGCAAAATATTTAAAATTGCACAAACGTATCGCATATTTACTTTCAGTCATTAGTTCGTACGCATTTAGCGCCTAAATATTAAGATATCAAAAACAGAGGTTAGAATCGCCAAACAGCAGCAGATAGTGTAATATTTAGTTAAAATATGGAAAGGTTTATTGGGAAAATCTCACACAACTTAGTATCGGATGGATTTTGATAGTATAAAATTTGTTATAAAAATGATTTTCGATGTAAATTTTGCAAATTTTAGTAAACGACTAAATGTCTAAATCCTACATATTTCTGGTTTTTAAGATATTTTATCTCGCTTCCTATCATGGATTGTGCTTCAGTAACTCCGGTTGTTCATAAAGCGAGAGAACGTCACCTGCACCCTAACCTAATGTAACTTATGGAGTTTTTAATACATTTATAGACATATTGCCTAAGGTTTTTTAAAAATATCCTATAGGACCACCCACGCTTGAAAAAGGCAGCGTAATTAATGTGCGCACGGAGTTTACCACGAACATCGTATTTAGCATTTGGAGTTTTTAATACATTTATAGACATATTGCCTAAGGTTTTTTTAAAAATATCCTATAGGACCACCCACGCTTGAAAAAGGCAGCGTAATTAATGTGCGCACGGAGTTTACCACGAACATCGTATTTAGCATTTGGAGTTTTTAATACATTTATAGACATATTGCCTAAGGTTTTTTTAAAAATATCCTATAGGACCACCCACGCTTGAAAAAGGCAGCGTAATTAATGTGCGCACGGAGTTTACCACGAACATCGTATTTAGCATTTGGAGTTTTTAATACATTTATAGACATATTGCCTAAGGTTTTTTTAAAAATATCCTATAGGACCACCCACGCTTGAAAAAGGCAGCGTAATTAATGTGCGCACGGAGTTTACCACGAACATCGTATTTAGCATTCTAGAATTACGTTTGCAATGGGATAAATCTAACCAACAAATGTTGAAAAATTTATCTGTAGCAATGCGCATCATATGATCCATTCATTCGCAACGAACACTGCAGAACTTAATTGATGTAATTATACTTAAAATATTATATTTACGGCGTTTATGTAATAGTTGTATCACAGCCATCGTGCGTTAAGTGATTTGTAAGCACGGTTGTGACCTGTTCAGACCAGTGCGTCAGCACGAGTTTGATGGAATTAAATAACACAACCGTGCGTACAAATCTCTTACCGCACGCCTAGCTGTGCTACAAACGACTTGTAATACAGCTAATTTAGCTAAACGTGCGTTAACAGATTTCGATGCACGGCTTTAAATATATAAGCTGTGTTACAAGTGTATGTTGTATCATATATGAATACATACGTGAAATTGAATGATCGTTATGATACAATATTATTTGTTCTCGTCATAACTTCAATTTATTGCGAGCTATTCGGATCTACATATCGACACGCACCTGTATTTCAAAAAGCAAACTAAAAAGGTTATATCCGTCAACAGTGTGTCATCTCGATATCCTAACTTTAGTTTCAAAAACATGCCACAACTACCTGCAAGTTATACATCTTTGAATCTGGAAGCATATCATCGTTTCCCAAAAACGTGCGAACAGTAATACATTATTCGCTGAGAACCTTGCAAATCTGATATTCTAACACTTGATAACTTGATTAAGCCGTATACGTAAACGTTTCACTTTAAATGTTGTCGCATCAACGAATCCGAGACGTTTACTTCAATCCAATTTCGACTGCTTAGCGGGATTTAGTAGTCGAATTTGAAAGCCATTCAAATCAAGCTTAAGTTTTAAAGCAAATAAGACAAAAGCTGAAAGCAATATTACAGCCTGACGCTGCGACAGAAAGTATTCGTAAATTTAAAAACTTAAATTTTAGCTAAATTTAAAAAAATAAAAGTTTGAGCAAAGGCCCTGCTTTTAGGGCCAGAAGTGAAATTCACGCTATACCATTATCGATATACTAAGACTATAATAAGTCTTAGTCTTAGTCTAAGCTAAGTCCCCTAATAAGCCATACACTTAGTATAACTTTAGGTCACAGTGATGCCGCAACCTCCAAACCATCTCACTATGTTCTGTTCTTTTTTCTAACGATATAACTTCAGGCCCGATTGTAATTCATATATTAAGCTTTTATTAGAAATGGAATGATATATGGTCCCGAGAAAATATTTTACTGGATCTAAATAGATCTATTTTAGTATCTACTGGATCTACGATCTACTGGATCTATTTTAGTGTCTACTGGATCTACGATCTGCTGGGTCTATTTTAGTATCTACTGGATCTACAATCTACTGGATCTATTTTAGTATCTACTGGATCTACGATCTACTGGATCTATTTTAGTATCTACTGGATCTACGATCTACTGGATCTATTTTAGTATCTACTGGATCTACGATCTGCTGGGTCTATTTTAGTATCTACTGGATCTACAATCTACTGGATCTATTTTAGTATCTACTGGATCTACGATCTACTGGATCTATTTTAGTATCTACTGGATCTACGATCTACTGGATCTATTTTAGTGTCTACTGGATCTACGATCTGCTGGGTCTATTTTAGTATCTACTGGATCTACAATCTACTGGATCTATTTTAGTATCTACTGGATCTACGATCTACTGGATCTATTTTACTGGTAAAAACAATAGAATACTTGGAGCATTTTTATAGCAAAGACAATCAATATCGTTTTAATATAGGGTTATCATATACGTATATCGTGTAATATTTTGCAGTTTGTCTATTATAAAAGCAAAAAAAATATTAGTACAATATATATTTGACATGTTTTCGAGTTGTCAAAATGTAAAATAAGTTAGGGCACGATATCAGAATTTTGTTCTGCGTGCATTTAATTAGGTTTATGACAGTGATTTAAGTTTAAATCAATGACATGACACAAATTTTACAATGGATAATAATAATATTGACCAATATATGAAAAAATCATGTCACACGAATATTGGTTGAACAAGTAAAGTAAAACAGGTAACTGTTAGAAATTTTATAATAAAGCGTCTTTACCCACGCTCGGCACTTGAATACGAATGATCATTGTACACAGTACGGATTATGGCCGCTACATGTATACTGTCAAGATATGTTTACTGGCTTTAATTTCACACATTTGAATCATTAGTGCGAACCATTTATGGGAGTGGGATAATCCTGGGTATAATGAGTTCATGTCAGCCGCCTAATTTAAAGTGCCAGTTAGGCACCACAGCTCTGTGCATAAGTAAGCTTAGGTTGCGTGTATCTAACTACTGTTCACTTTTGACGCATGTACAAAACTCTGTTAGAGAACAAAACAGACGTTGCAATGGCTAATTCCAAATCCAAAAATTTTCGTTCGCGAACACAGGGTGACTGATTACAAATTGGGGCAGTTTCTGTTGTCTAACATAAGGCACCTCTTTGCTGTTTCACCAACACTTCATTCCACAATGGCAACTGGTATTTCACATTTGGCTAACGCATTCCCTTTTACGAAAGATGATACGGGTAGTTTGCAAACATTACATGTAGTGTGTAGCTTATAAAACACTAAACAAGGGTATTTTCATTCAATAGCAAAATATAAATTTTCCTGTTTAAATTTCAAACGGCCACTAACCGGTCAGTTAATGCTTTAGAACTATTTGTTATTAGGCCAATATCTTGTTTCTTAGCGTTTTGAATGAGTTGTCCAAAACGCCAATTTTGAGATGTCTTATATTTTTTGAGAAAAAAATTATAGATATACTGAAGATTTGCTGTTACGATTTGTTTCATTTAGTATCGAAGAATATTTTTCATATCAATTCCGTCTGAATGCTAGCTTTATGACTAAGGTGGTATGTTTCAAATATCAGTGATTCCTGTTACGTCTTCGTGTCGTATTATTTTTGGCCGTTAATGTTGGAATCGGGTTAACTAGACCCCTTCCTCCTGTTAAGCCACAGACTGATTTGTCTAAAAATGTTTAACGTGGCCACGATTAAAATATATTGCACTAACCCCCGACCCACTTGTTGAAAAATGGCTAACCAATTCTTAAGGTCACATAAGATAGGTTCTATGACTGATAGGATTGTCTATTTCTAACTATGTGGGTTACATAAAATGAGAGCTTTGGCTCTATTATTGCTTCGAGTGCGGACACACTGTATAACGTTTTATACACTATGACGCTATATACTGTATAACGTTATACACACATGACGTTATATACACTATGATGTTATATACTGTGTGACGTCATATACACTCGGACGTTATATACACTATGACGTTATATACTGAATGACGTTATATACACTCTGACGTTATATACACTCTGGCGTTATATGCACTATGTCGTAAATATACTGTATGACGTTATTCACTATGACGTTATGTACTTTTTAACGTTATATACTCTATTACATTATATACTGTGTAACTTTTTATACACTATAATGTCATATACACTATGACGTTAAATACTGTATGCCGTTTTGTGCGCGAGTAAACTTAAGGTGACCCCGCCAACCATCCTATTTTGTATTTTTGCATAAAATTTGTTACGGAACGCTTTTTGGTCAATTGAAATTCGGTGTAAAACTGTTCGCTAACACAGCGCTCGAGATTGAAATCTGGCGATTTTGTGCTTGCGAAAATTATAGTGAAATTACCCAAATTTTTGAGAACTAAAATTTGTCGATTTGATTGTGACGTCAGTTTTGTATTAAATTTGTTCGCTAATACTGAATAATCCAAATTTGAATGGTAATACATTAAGGAACAGAATTTCTGCAAATTGAAATCGGCGAAATTCTGTTTGAGCACAATTCTAATTTCTGGCACTTGAATTTGATTTTGCCAATTTTCCGTTAGCGAAAAACCGAGTGAAATTAAGCCTTTTTCTGTAACAAGGGTTTGCGATTTGATATCGGTAATGACAAAATAAGATATTTGGCGGGGTCACCTTAAGTTTCCTCACGCATTATGCACTATGACCTATATACCATGGCCGTTATATACACTATAACGTTATATACTCTATGACGTTCTATACACTACGACGTTTTATGCTTTATGACGTTATATACTGTATGACGTTATATACATTATGACGTTATATACACTATGACGTTATATACTGTATGAAGTTATATATACTATGACGTTATATACACTGTGACGTTATATACTGTGTCACGTTATATACAAAATGGCGTTTACAAAATAAAATATTCACTATGACGTTATATACACTATGACGTTATATACCGTGTGTCCTTATCTACACTAGGACGTATTATTCACTAAGACGTTATATGCTGTATGACGTTATATGCATTATGACGTTTTATACACTATGACGTTATATACTATGTTACGTTATATACACTATGACGTTATATACACTATTACCTTATATACTATATGAAGTTATATACACTATGACGTTATATACACTATGACGGTATATACTGTGTGACGTTATATACACTATGACGTTATATACTATACGACGTTATATACACTATGACGTTATATACACTATAATGTTTTATACACTGTGACGTTACATACTGTATGACGTTATATACACTATGACGTTATATACTGTATGAATTTATATACACTATGACGTTATATTCACTATGACGTTATATACTGTGTGACGTTATATACACTATGACGTTCTATACTGTAGGACGTTATATACTGTACGACCGTTATATACACTATGACGTCATATCCTGTTTGACGTTATATACACTATGACGTTATATACACTATGACGTTATATACTGAATGACGTTATATACAAAATGGCGTTTACAAAATAAAATATTCACTATGACGTTATATACACTATGACGTTATATACCGTGTGTCCTTATCTACACTAGGACGTATTATTCACTAAGACGTTATATGCTGTATGACGTTATATGCATTATGACGTTTTATACACTATGACGTTATATACTATGTTACGTTATATACACTATGACGTTATATACACTATGACGTTTTATACGGCATGACGTTATATACGCTATGACGTTATATACTGTATGACGTTATATAATGAATGACGTTATATCCACTATGACGTTATATACTGTATGACGTTATATTCATTTTATCCTAAATGCGGTTTCAATTTTTATTGCAAAAACCAAAGGAATTATTGATAATTAATTTCATTTTATCTTATTAACTTCGGTTTTAATTTTTATTGCAAAACCAATAGGGAGTATTGATCTTAAATTTCAGTTTCTTCTAAATAACGTTTCATTTTTTTGCAAAAACAATAAGAATTATTGATATTTAACTTCATTTCATCCTAACATCGGCTTTAATTTTTATTACAAAAAATGGAATTATTGATATTGAATTTCATTTAATCGTAACTTCGGCTTTAATTTTAATTGCTAAAACAATAGGAATTATTGATCTTTAAGTTCATTTTATCCTAAGTTTGGCGTTAATTTATATTGCCATAAATATAGAATTATTGATATTTAGTTTCATTTTATCGTATTAACTTCGGCTTTAATTTTTATTGCAAAAACAATAGGAATTGATGATATTGAATTTCATTTTATCGTAACCTCGGCTTTAATTTTAATTGCTAAAATAATAGGAATTATTAATACATAACTTCATTTTATCCTAACTTTGGCTTTAATTTCTATTGCCAAAAAAGAGAATTATTGATATTGAATTTCATTTTATCGTAACTTCGGCTTTAATTTTAATTGCTAAAACAATTCAAATTATTGATATTTAAGTTCATTTTATTCTATCTTCGGCTTAATTTATATTGCAAAAACAAACGAATTATTAATATTTAGTTTCATTTTATCTTAACTTCGGCTTTAATTTTTATTGCAAAAACACGAGGAATTAAAAATACAAAGGTTTGTGCAATAAATAAATACCGTAATTCGTCGGTCTTAACTTACTGCGCGTGTATTCAGTGCACATAAAATAAATTATCGCCGTTTACTAGTTATAATATTATTCCATAAGGTTAGGTGAGTATACGTAATAACGGTATGTAGCTGCATGGCGCACCTTCCTAACACCATGCCCACACGTCCCCGGCTATCATAACCTCAAGGGCGGACCATAAATTTTGTAATTTTGACACTTTTCCTGTTCAAACACAAGATCCTATGGTGCTAGCAATATGTAACTGAACGAGAAA
>JASANE010028009.1:0-95427 GCA_030248225.1 Trileptium ribeirensis
ATAGTATATATAGTATGTATGTAGAAGATATACATATGTTGCGGTACACATTACGCTCGAATGCCATGCCGAGGGCAACAGGAAATAGCAGGGGCGGCATAGGGGCCAGCCACTATTGCTGAAAAAGAAAAACAAAAATTTTGTGGTGAAAAAGGCACCAGCCCCAACAGCTAGAACTACATCACGTGGGAGGCTATTCCAAAATGCTACTGTCCTGTAGGCGAAACAATATCGCGCGCAGTCGAGACGCGGTACTGTTTTTGCACGTAGCTTGAATGGATGTTGCTGTCGGGTGCGGTCGGTAACGACAATTTCAAAGAATCTGGACAGAGGAAGGTCCACCATGTTATGTGCCATTTTGTAGAGCGCAATCATATCCGCAAGCAACCGTCTGGTTTCAAGCTTTTGGAGACGAAGGGCTACGAGCCGTTCATCATAGCTCAGATGACGTATGTCAGGTATCAATTTAGTGGCACGACGTTGCACGTCCTCAATCAGTTTAATGTCCCTAGCATAGTGAGGGCACCACGAACAGCTGGCGTACTCGAGCCGGGATCGAACCAAAGCAAAATGCAGGGGAAGAAAAGTACCCTTGTTGATAAATTCAAGTGACCGTCTTATTACACCAAGAATTCTCTGTGCGGTTTGGATTACTTCAGCACAATGCTTCGATGATTTCAGGTCATAGTTTATCCATACGCCAAGGTCTTTCTCATTTAAGGCATTCGGAATGGCAACATCATTGAGTATATACGCATTGTGGGGGTTATTTCGACCAATATGAAGACATACGCACTTAAAAACATTAAATTCCATTAGGCCATCAGTTGCCCATTCCTTAATATTTTCTAGGTCACACTGCAAATCATGAGTGTCAATGTATGTGAAGCTAGAGTGGAGGCGGCGAAGCATCTTGGTATCATCAGCAAACATATACATTATGTTGTTGACGAACTCGTCGGCATCGTTGACGTATAGAAGAAAAAGATCAAAAGAACGAGATAGGAGCGAGATCACACGATGTGCCTCGGACGCTATTCGACAATGATCAGATGGTTTCAATGATGACGAGAGCATGTAGCCAAGGTATCGTTCACATTCAGTTGTCGGAATAATTTCACCGCCAAGGTCATACTCTGCATCCGGGTTGCTACGACCAAAATGCAACACAGCACATTTGGCGACATTGACAGACATCAGCGATTTGACAGACCAGGCATAACCCACACCAAGATCAAATTTGAGTTCCGCAGCCTCTTCAGCGGGAGTGAGTCTGTTTATTCGATGTAGTAGGCAAGTGTCATCAGCAAAGTTACAAACATGGCTTTTGATGTCATCGGCAAAGTCTGATGTAAAAGAGGAACAATACTGGGCCCAGTACAGAGCCTAGTGGGACTCCGCTACGAACGGATATGGGGAGGGAAGATTTGCCAGAGATAATGACCGATTGAGAACGGTTTGATAGAAAGGCGGCAATCCATTTGAGAAGTTGGCCATTGATACCATGGGATTGGAGATTATCAGGCATGTATGCGGCACGACTTCAAACGCCTTTCGTAAGGCCAGGAGGACGCTATCGGCACATCGTTGGAGTCAGATAACGGAAGTTACTGTTTCAGAAGCATTCAATCAGCTGAAGGGTGGTGGGGCGACGGTACAGAAAACTGAATTGATTCTGCTAAAGAGATTGTGTTCTGATGCAAAGTTCATTACTGCGGTTTTGATAATGGATTCCATTGCCTTACAGCATGAACCAGTGAGGCTGATAGGGCGAAAATTACAGCATAGAGCTTGGAACCCTTCTTGTAGATCGGGGCAACGTTGGCAAAGAGCCATTCATCAGGTATTGTCGCAGACAGAAACAACTTGCGAAACAATACGAGAGTGGCGAACTGAGTGAAGTGCAGCAATATGATAGTAACACATTTGGAATACCATCTGGGCCTGGTCAAGACTGATGTTTGACCTTACGGAGTGTGTTACATACTGTTAAGGCGGAAAAGTCAACATCAAGTAGGGTGGCTCCAGTTCGAGGAGGAAACTGTGGAAGATTAGTCAAATGTTCGTCGACAAAGACAGATGTAAAAAGGTGTTGAAGGCATTTGCCACATCACCAGGATCATTGGCAATAACACCGTGGTCGGCACGGAATTGAAGCGGAGGAGGTGCAGTTATGCAAGGAGAGTTTACGTGACTCCAGAATAATTAAGGTCGGTTGTTGATTTGGGATGCCAACAATGACAGATATCTGCGACTTCTATGTCCGCCTCAAGCGCGCGGCGCTTATGGTTCTACCAGGATGGTTCACTACGACGACGCCGGAACAAACGGAAAGCATTCTTTTGCCGTTTAAGAGCCTGACGACAACGAAAATCCGGCCACGCTGGATGGCGGTGACAACGAGCTCTGGAAAACTTGACATGGATGTAGACAGCAGCGCGCTATAGTCCCGGAAATATGAGCCCACATGTCATTACCTGATATATTGGCATCTATTACAATTTTTGCTGTAAGAAAGTTTGAAATACCGACCCAGTCTACTCGGCCCCAGGCTAAGCGGCGCCCGGTGATGACCGTATCTAAGCAGCGCAGGATAGATCAAAGTTAACACAAAAGTGGTCGCTACGTCAAACACCAGGACCAACGGTCACCCAGGTTGACAATGTCCGTGGAGCGAAATACCAAGTCTAGAATGTTGGATTTACGAGTCGGCTCGAATACGAATTACAACAACCCAATATCCAAGGTGACATTTATAAACTCGTCACAAGAGGCTGACCAGCTGGGAACGGACCACTCAATTTGAAGAAAGTTGAAATCACCAATCAGCAGCAGCTCATCGTATATACCTCGTTGCGAACAGTCATCAAGTAATTGTACAGCATACCGTTAGTTGCTGCATCGTTAGAGGGCGACCGGTAGACAGAGCAAACCAGAATCCGGATAGTGCCGACATCAATGATGCAAGCGGCGACGTCAGGGTGACCTGGGCAGCTGACAAGTGGCATTGGCAAGACTGAGGTGTGAGCGTAGACAATACTGCCGCCAGCGTGACCGCCTCGGTCTCCGAGAAATGTGGTAAAGCCGTCAATGTCTAGTTCGCGATCGATGATATCACTTTGTGCCCACGTCTCAGTTACACCAATAAGTATCACATATGCCTAGCCCGACTACCGTAATTTTAAATGTGCAATTTTGTTGAGCAATGATTGAGCGTTGAACAAAATACATGACACTTCATCAGCAATACGTATAGTGTTATTGCAAGTTACTCGTTCAGTTACGTATATCTGGGCGAGTGGTAACATTAAATAAAACAACGTAGTAATTTATGACTATAGGACAGGAGTGGACCAATTAATCGGTTTCGAACAGGTCACCTCTCGAAAATATCTAGGATCAATACATCAAAAGCGATTTTTGAGACATGCAACTGAATCTGTTTTTACAACATTTAGCACGTAAAGGAATCCACTCTGAGACTGTCCTATAAGGAGAAGACAATTTTACGTTATCTAGCCGACCACGTTAAACGATAATTTCTATCTATATGTCCTGTCATGTGAGCTTCACGCAAAATAGTAAAGAAACAATGAATGACCACCAAATTATGACCTCTAAGAATTCTCAGACCACTACCAGCTCCTCAAGGAATCGCATGGAGCTGCACTGTAGGCTCCAATTTCTAGCTTGAAAACCCGAGTATAGATTATACAGAATGCCATTTTAAAGCCATTAAGCAATAATTCCAAAACAAGGAGTAAAGAGTTCAAAATTACTATCAACACTAAAACTGCTTTTTAAGCTAGTGTTAAGATGTATAGTTACCGCAACATGGGGGGTTGGGATCACCTCCGTGGGAAGGGGTCATACATTACACTGGCGTATGTCCCTATCCCCACAGGTTCCCCCTGGCATCCGTCTAGCCAACGGCGCTAACGATCCCAACTTATTTTATTGTTATTTTTATTATTCTTTTATTATTACTATATTATTAACATTATTATTGTTAATATTATTATTAATACTATCGTTACTTTTATTATTATTAATACTTAATTTTATTACATGTATTTTTTCATCTAGTTTTCAGAAATTAAATAATGGATGACGAAGATGATAATGATAAAAATAACACATCAGAAGCGGAGTCCAGTGCCTCAGGGACGGGCAAGGCCTCTGCCGAAATCGATTTGGTCCCGCCCGACCAAACCCAGAGTGTCGGTGAAGGTAATAGTGGGCTTAGCCCACAAGTCCAAAATCTAGCATTAGATCAAGAGTCAAGCCCAAGCTGGGGAGGGCGCAAGACGCTGTACCGCTTTGGGGCGACAAAAGTAAAAGCGATCAAGATTTGTCCTGTCTGGGTAGGGTGGGGTTCAACCCGCTGTACTCTCAGCTCAGGACAAAACTTTAAGCATTAATGTGGAGGCGCTGCATCAGCGTACGAGGGAGCCGTCTGCGCAGGTCAGTAGCCATGGAAGAGAGAACAAGAAGAATAGCCCGCAAGAAAAAGGCCACGGTATAAGCGGTGCTAAAAGAAGGTGGGTGCAAAAGCAAACAATGGCTAGAGAATACCCAGTTCTCACGATGGGGGCAGACATTCCGTCGACCTCGGGATATGGTCAAAGTAAAAGAACGAGAAGTCCAACAGGTGCAACCCCTGAGGACAATAAAAGGCCGAATGTAATAAGCTATAACAAAACGGTCCAAGGTAGTCAAGAGCTTATTGCCCATGATAGTGAGAAACCACAGCGGAAATCCACATCGGAGGACCATGAAAAGCTTACAACAGAAATTTTGAGAATGAAAAAGCAGGATCCAGATAGAGGCAAAGTTCGCTTCGAGAACAGTGGCATCACTGGCGAAGGTTTCATCATGTTCACATGCTTTGATGAGTTCACCGTGACATGGCTTAGAAAAGCCCTCAAACTTGTGATAATAGATGACCTTATGAACTTAGAGGCACTTGCTGAGAAGGAGTTGAATCTTACTCCAATTTTCATGTTTATACCAGCCAAGCCAAAGAAAGAAGTCCCGACGGAGGAAGTCGTGGAAGAGCTGCAAGGTTCAAACCCAAGTTTGCATACAGAAACGTGGAGATTTAGACATAAGTCAAGAAAACCCGGAGGGTTTATCTTTTCTTTCAGAGTTCCACAGAATGTCATAGAAAATCCAGTACCGTTAGATTTCAGACCCTACTATGAACTCACCCGTATATCCGTTTGGAAAATGGGTGGTGGTCCTCAGTAGGTCTCAAGATTTATCAGGAACCTCTGCTCACAACACAAATGAGTAAGGTTAATAGAATATTGAAGTCAAGCGAGGAAGATCAAGCGATCATGGGAAAGATGGGCAGGAATGCAAGAGTATCACTAAGCAATTACAAGATAATAGTAAGGCACATGCAGCAAAACAAGCAATATGACTAGAATTAGGCAAACATGCAGCATTGTAAAGAGGCCGTGGCTGAGCTCGCTAGAACCAAAGCTGGCCATTTGGGTGACGACGGCCGAGGTACGGCAGCCGTGATCCTGGTTCAAGAACCATATTTGGTAAGAAGCGGACCTCATTTCTTGAATAGAGACATTAGGCTCTTTGCAAAGATTGCAGATAGGCCAAGAACAGCTATACTAATAAGGAATTATCTAGAACCTGTTGATGAACTCATTTAGTGATCAAGACAGTACAGTAATTAGCATAAAAGTAAAATTGCACAATGAGAACGAATGTTTGTGGGTGGTTTCATGCTACATGCCACATGATTCCCAAACTCCACCACCAAGTGAAAATTTGACAAAATAATCATTGTATGCGAAATAACATAAGATTAATAATAGGCTGTGATGCAAACGCTCATCACACGATATGGGGTAGTAAGGATTGCAACAAGCGAGGAATAGACTTACTAGATTATGTTCTAGGGACAAATTTAGAGATAGTAAACAGAGGAACGGTACCAACGTTCTACAACCGAATAAGATCTGAAGTAATAGATATTACACTAATGGACTTTGATACTGCAGACCTAATTAAGAACTGTAAGGTATTAGAGGAAAATAGTTTCTTTGATCATAGATGTATACGCTATGAAATAGAAGGGCATATAGAAATAAATAATCCACGACATAACTTTATGAAACTTAATGAAACAAGCTTTAAAGCGCGTATAGTTAGAACTACATATGAATGAGATCAGGGTAGAAGAACAATGCAACCCCGATCAAATAATAGCAGTAGCTTCTTTAACCAGTCTAATTCAACAGGCAGCCACTGAATTTAGCCCAAGCATAAAGGAATATAAAGCAAGACCAGAATGGTGGAACCATACACTTGAAAAACAAAGGAAAAATCAAGAAGATTATATAGATTTGCGACGCTATATAACACTTCCAGAGATTGGGACAGATACAGATCCATCCAAAGAGAATATAAATCAAAATTGAAAGAAGCCAAACGTATGTCATGAAAAAATTTCTGCGAAGACATTAGAGGAACAACAGAGAAAAGTAGATTAATCAAGATATGCTCAATGACAGCAAAACAAAGATTAAGACAAGTTAAAAACATTGATCAAAGCATGACCCTCACTGGAGAGGAGACTTTAGATTGTCTAATAAAGTGTCATTTTCGAGAATAATACTGGGATGATGAGATAGAAGAGAGAAACAGAGACACAATAAGAATAAAAGCGAGAGACAGATGGAATAACAGAAGGAATCTTTCTGCGAAGACATTAGAGGAACAACAGAGAAAAGTAGATTAATCAAGATATGCTCAATGACAGCAAAACAAAGATTAAGACAAGTTAAAAACATTGATCAAAGCATGACCCTCACTGGAGAGGAGACTTTAGATTGTCTAATAAAGTGTCATTTTCGAGAATAATACTGGGATGATGAGACAGAAGAGAGAAACAGAGACACAATAAGAATAAAAGCGAGAGACAGATGGAATAATAGAAGGAATCGTCACAGACAACTTCATTAGATGGAGTGTGGGAAGCTTCAAACCATACAAAACAGCTGGTTTAGATGGAATACTACCGAAGGTCCTGCAGGTGGCAGTTGAAGAACTGTTACCCGTACTAAAAAGATTTTTCAGCTCTCTTTAGCAAGCAGTTACATCCCAAAAACATGAAGAGAAACCAAGGTTATGTTCCTGCCAAAGCCTGGAAAAGAAGACTATACAGATGTTAAAAGTTTCAGACCCATGTATGTCTGACTTCTTTTGCATTGAAAGCACTAGAGACACTTGTAGACAGATATATAAGCAAAGAAATAGAACACAAGATGCATAGAAATCAGCATGCATACCAAAAAGGCAAAAGAACCAGTACCAATCTAAGTAGTTTAGTATCGATGATTGAAAACAACAACTGTAAAAGCAAATATACAGCCTGTATTTTTATAGATACTGGAGGCGCTTTTGATAGCACCAATTTGAGAGCATTTAGCACAGCTTTAGACAATTTTGAAATTACACCATGCATTAAAAGATGGATACTGACACTATTGAGCAACAGATGGGTGACAGCTGAGCTTGGTGGAAATATGACAAGGTATAGAGTCACTAGGGGTAGCCCACAAGGCGGCGTCCTATCACCATTACTTTGGACTATGATAGTGGATGATCTACTGAAGAAGTTTAATACAACTAGAATTTATGTACAAGCTTAATCTGATGATGCAGCAATAGCAAGCTCAAGTACAGACATTAAAATAGCAAATAGAAGAGTACAAGTAGCACTAAACAAGATAAACCAATGGTGCATAGCAAAAGGATTAACTATTAATCCACAAAAACGCAGCATGATTGTGTTTACTAAGAAAATAAACACATACAGAGAAATATGAGTTACGTTAGCAGACACAGTGATTCCTCGAGCACGAGTGGTCAAGTACTTAGGAGTACAATTAGATGAAAAGCTCATGTGGAAAGAACAAATAGACTACGCAGTTAGGAATAGCATAAAAGCTTTAATGATAAGCAGAGCTGCAATCGGCAGAACATGGGGTCTGCGACCGAGAACAGTTCTATTTATTTATAGAATGTTCGTACTGCCTATAGTAAAATACGGAGCTATATTATGGTGGCATAGACTGAAACTCACGACATATGCAAGGAAGCTTACAAAACTCTCAAGAATGGTGTGCCTAATGATATCAGGCGCTCTCAGATCAACGCCAACTATAGGCATGCAGGTGGTTTTAGATTTACTTCCACTTGACCTAGAAATAATGAAGGAGGGCATAATAAAGATAAACAGAACCGAAACATGTGTGAGTACAAATACTCATAGGGCATCGAAATTTGTCGAAAGAGATTTCACAACAAAGAATTTTGAGGTTTTCGTCAGACTATATGCCTGCAGAGATATTTGAAGACATAAACTGGGAGGTGATTTTTCCATCAAGAGAGGACTGGAGAGAAGGAGGAAGAAATATCATCATGAATTCTGATATAGTCTGTTATACGGATGGCTCCTTAGTGGAGGTATCTGGTAAGCGGGCGGCAGGTGCCGGCGCTTGCCCAAATGACTTCCTACTTACTTTTCCACTGGGAAGCTTTGCATCGGTTTTTCAAGCTGAAGTTTTTGCCATTGGGAAATGCGCTGATAAGCTAATAGAACAAAATAATGAAAACTGTAGAATACAAATATGTTCAGACAGTCAAACAGCGCTTAAAGCACTTACTACTTTTATAATTAAATCTAAGATTAGGGAACGACCGAATATTCGGTATTCGGCCGAATAGTAGGTATTCGGTATTCGGCCGAATAGTTGGCAACTGGCCGCTGCCAGTTGAAAAATAGAGTCAACATCTGCCCACCAGATATCCTAATTTTACGGCCGGAGTCCTGATAATTATGCTGCAAACCGCTAAATACGTCCAACGTGTTGCAACTTTGGTAGAACAAGATGCGTTTGAGACTCATCAATTCAGTTCGCAGCCGGATCGAATGTTCTGCTCACCACAGTTATGTTCTTCATCAGCCGTGCACTATCTCGCTGCCATAATAGTTGCGAAATTAATACTTTGGGGTCTAAATGCAGCAGGATTTGTTCGTTTTCTTTGACACATCGTGAATGTGAAGTGAGATATCATGCTATGCCGTTCTACATACCTACATAAGCCTAACCCTAAGTCTACCGCCCCCGAACACCACGCACTGCGTCGTTCTTGTTTTAACGATATGACTTCACGCACCAATTATCGCCGTTATCCAGATAATGAAGTTATAAAAAAATCAATAAAAAACAAAATTATAACTTCAACCTAGCAAACGAGAGCACAAAGGAAAAAAATTCATCGAACAAAAACTATCGCTGACTCAGCAACACACCATAAAACGACCTATTGCATGGTGCGCGTACATACAGTGGTGGATTTATAGATTTATAGATTTCTCATCATACATAGGTGTTGCGAACAACTATTCGGTATTCGGCCGAATATTCGGTATTCGGTGAAATTAGGTATTCGGTCGTTCCCTATCTAACATCGTTAAGGAATGCATAGAGAGTTTACGGAAATTAGCGAACCAGAATGATGCATATTTAGTGTGGGTTCTTGGTCACTCAAACATAGAGGGAAATGAGATGGCAGATGATCTAGCCAGGAAAGGTTCATCAAATTACTTTGTAGGTCCCGAACCAGTCTTACCAATAAGCAGGAAAGAAGTCCGCTCCAGAATTACATCCTGGATGCATAGAAAATTCGTCTACAGATGGATGAATGAAAAAGCCTGCAAATTTACAAAGAGTTTAATTAAAGAACCAGACAGTAGGAGAGGAAACTTTCTTCTTAGCTTAGGCAAAGATAAATTGAGTCAATGCATGCAGACAATCACAGGACATAGCTGGTTGGCACATCATATGTATAAGATGAAGATAAAACCTGATAAGAATTGTAAAGAATGTAAAGTAGCAGAGACTGCTGAGTATTTTATATGTGAATGTAAAAGATGGGATAAAGAAACGGAACAAACGCTGGGAAAAACAGTAATACCTATTGCAGAAATAGCTAAGCTAGACATCAAGAAACGGTATAGATTTATCATTAGCACATTTAGATTAAGTCTAGAGATAGAGAACTAAATACATGAGTACTATACAAATTAGTAATAAATAGAATAGACTAAGTAGGAATAAGCACCTTAAATAGTAATCAAATTAGGTGAGTAGGATGTCGTAATGGACTGCAAAGTCTGAGCGAGTGCATTCGCACCATATCCTGTTAACCTTCTATCTATCTACAGTAACATGCTAACATTTCGACACTTGCCTAACCAATGTACCAACAGCGTTATAAACTGCCGCGGCACATTTTAAGACGAAATACTAGTCATCTTATGCGACTACCGTGAAATCGCTGACTCAACTGATCAAAAATGTCTGTATTAAGCATTCACACAACACAATGATATGTCATAAGGAACGAAACAACTTAAATATTACTCCATTTACGAATATACAGTACTTTCTAGAAATGAGTGTAACTTTCGAACAAACAAATATCAAACAGAAATCGAATAAAATTAATTTATTATCGAACACTTTTCGAACAAACTTCGAACGGCTCTGGAACAAATTAAAAAAATCGCGTCAAAATTTCGAACACATATCGAAGAAAAATTTTAATTTATCGAACCAACATCGAATGAAATTCGGGCGAACGGCACTCATTTAGGGCGAGCACTGTATTTATTACCATTGGATCTGATATACCATAGCTAGAGTTGCAAAAGTTAAAAATTAATACCCGGACCCGGAATTTTTGGAAAGAAATACCCGGACCCGGAATTTTTGGAAAGAAATACCCGGACCCGGAATTTTTGGAAAGAAATACCCGGACCCGGACCCGGAATTTTTGGAAAGAAATACCCGGACCCGGAATTTGTTGGAGGCAAATACCCGGACCCGGAATTTTGAAACAAAAATACCCGGAATACCCAGAAGTTGACGAGAGAATAAAAATTGTAAGGGGATAAAATAGCCAGGGCCATAATGTCGAAACAATGGAGAAGATGCGCACCTACTAGAGGCGAGAATACTGAAATTCCTAGGCTCGCTTCTAAAATAGAAATATACTCGCTTGTTTACATATCTTTGCAAGGCGTTAACAACGTACGAACTGTCACAAGGTTTTTCAGTCTCGGTTTCTAAACCATGCGTTGTTACTCTCGTGCTATACGTCGTATATATAGTACTTAGGTACAAAACATTCGGAGTCGATTGCCAGCCCTAACCACCTTATTTTTGACCTTAGCTTTTTGCACAAAAGAACGCAATTATTGCTACACGCTAACGAACGCGATCAGGTATAAACGCAATATCAAGAAACGAATGCTGTTTCATTTCAACGCTTTACATGATCCAACGCCCTTGCTCAATGCGTATATATGGCAACAGCAACACTGTTGAACTTTGGTCCGGGTATTTTTACAATTCCCGGACCCGGAATTTTCTTTGGAAGAATACCCGGACCCGACCCGGAATTTGTTGGAGGTAAATACCCGGACCCGGATTTTTCTTCGAAAAATACCCGGAATACCCGGACCCGGCTGCAACTCTAACCATAGCATACATTAATAAAAAATAACAATTCAAAGTCGTCCGTTAACTCATCTTCGTGGAAATATATTTAACAAAATGGATAAATTTTGTTGCCAAAATGTTTCTAAATCAAAAATGATTTATCTAAATTAATTAAAAAAAACTAGTTTTTGTTTGCTTATAAGAGAACGTTCTATTTCAACAACTTTAATCCAGAAACGGACAAGAATTATTTGAGAATAGGTGGGCCAATTCAGCTAAAATTTTCAGAAAGGTTATGATCTTATGTGGCATAAATATACAGAAAGTTGTGCCTTCTATAGCGTTTGTTTGGGGGCATTAACGCACACAAACCTGGCATTTTGTGCCAAGATCAGCGCAACCTTGGGTATTTTTAATTGTAACATGGTAATTCGTGAACCCATTGACTCAAATTTAGGTATTGTATAAAATTTATAAAGCATATATCTCTAACAACAACTCTACATTAAGTACTGCAAAGACTTCACGGGCTAAAAGTGAACAGTTTGGACCAAAGCCTCTAAAATTTCACTCCTAAGTAGCTTCGTAGTAGGTAGGTGAACTGATCTTTCCAACCGTTTCACTACGCATGTGAATTTACGGGTTACACGTGGTATTAGATTATTTCTGCATCACGGTCAACAGAGTAATGATGGTTCAAACTTTAAACTTGATCAATCTACTTAATGAAATAATCACAGTTTGCCATATATAATAGCGTATTAATACTGGCGTGTTTTCGTAGTTATTGTTCTGTTCAGAACCCTAATATAACATTCATTATATTTGTATACCTTGATCAGAACGGTCAAATGGGGAAGAACTCAAAATTTATATTCAAAGTTCCGATGTCAACTGTCAAAATATATTGCTTGCTACGATTTTTCCATAATTTTATAATTCATACTAGTGGGTGTATCTGTGCTACTTATTTCGTCCCGGTTGTATGTTAAAGTCTCCTGTGAACTTATGTGCATGGTAGTGGTTCCTCACTGGTTATGTATGACAGAAATTAAGGTGTAGACCCAACGGTCCTAGCGAAGCATCGACTTATTATGTTAATAGTTTAATACTATTCTAAAAAATTTTTACTATGGACTCTTGATAAAAGTACAACTTGTAGTAGGCTCTGAGCATACACTCGGCACGTGCGGAAATAATCGCACAAAAAAGGAAAGCAACAGCATTCGCTTATAAAAGAATGCAAAAAAATCGTTCTAAAATACTAATTTTGTTTACGTTTATTTGTTCAAACTTCGTTTGCGTTTCGCGTTCGTCTTTTTATGCATTTATTTTTGCCCGAGACTGTACTGTTGTAAGAATATCGGCAAACAGCGTACGATATGAAACACCGTTAAACTAAACTTAAATCAATCCCGTAGGAGACGAACGAAAACAACTATGAGGCTCTACTTTGTTAGTACCCTTAAATATAATTATACTTAGCTATAACAACAGTCGATAATGGTTGACTCAACAACACTGAGAGAGTGCTCAGCAGAGTCCACTATCATCGAGTCTTCTTTATAATAATAATTATAATAGGAATGGTTAAGTCCCGTCTTATGGGGAAAACATTTATGACGACTAAAATTAGCAACAGTGCGCGCTAGAAATAACTGTCGCGTTTCTAGCGACAGTAATTTTTGGCGGGCACTGCTCCTAAATATTAAAGAACGTAAAATCGCAATAGCGTCACTATAATCAACATTACTACCTTAAGGCAATTTTAAAGTAAATTCCGATCAGTTAACAAATGTGCTAATAATTATTTTCGCCACCAGCATTTACTAAGTAAGCGGAGCAAAGCGAAACGTTTTGTTCTCGTCAGAGGGGGAAAATTCGGCACGTCCGTTGAACTTCTGAATAACTACTGGACTGATTAAAAAACCTTTTTGCTTGAAAGGCAAGAAAATATCGGAAAGGTGCAAGACATATCAATTTTGTCAAAATTTGGTTTAGTTCATTAGTAATTAACTAATATTAATTAAGCGTGTCAGCCTATTTTTAGCATTTTCAAACAAAAATTTTTTTATTTTTCAATGAATAATTATTGTAAAGCATTACATCTTTCCGTGCTGATTATGAATATAATGTGTATTGCTATTCGGGGATGTTAAAAATATACCAATTAGTTAATTAATTAGCTAATTACTAATTATTAATGAACTAATTTTTTGAAAATTTTCAAAGTGCTCGGAAATGAAAAAAATTGGGGGTTTTTTTATGACGCTGATCACAGATATGATATTTCTGAAGCTCTAAAACATGGCCATGTACGCTAATTAGTTAAGTAATCAATTATATAATTAGTTAATTTTATTAAAATGTAAAATCACCTTTAAATTTGTCATTCGGGGTTTTCGATATCACTGATCATGAATATGTGACGTTTAAACCTCTATGATTTTATCGTGTTTGCTAATTAGTTAAATAATTAAGTGCTACTACTAATTAATTGGCTAATTTTTACCTAGCTAGCTTTTTGTAAGGTGGATTTGATATCAGTCGAAAACGTGATACTTAGTTTAAATTGATTAAATATTTAGTTGATGGTATACATAAATAAAATATAATAAACTATGACTATTGCTCCGCTCACTTTTTGTATTTTATGACTAATAATTACATTCATTAATAATCAAGGATATTTTATTGTTAAAACATCTAACATCCATGTGCTTAAATACGAGATGGTAATAAAAATATGTGGTTAAACTTACACTGTTGCGTTCCGAAAAGTACCAAATCCATCGAACGAACCTGAAGCTTTTTCCGGTGCGAGGGATTAGAAATCCGAACGACATTCGATAAAAAGCTTGTATTGAGCGACGCCATCCTGGAAGCAAACAATTATAGAATCATCCGTTAAGATACTGTAATAAAAATTGTATTTACTTTTTTAATAATTTGATTAACCAATTAAGAAGTTGGTTTCATTGTTTTACATCATACTGGCTGTATTGTTAATCCTCTTCGGTGAAGCTGTAACAGAATTTGGTAAATTTTGGCACCCAAAAGTCAAATTTCGCAACTTTTTCATTATAGATGTATGTAGGTCAATCGAACGTGTCTATATGTTTTCGGGATAATAGAGGGTTAAACGGAGCGAGCGTGGCTTCACCAAGTGGTAACTTTGTAACAGGCTTTGTGTTTGATGTATATACTACACTAAAACCTTTGTAATCCTGAACCCATCGAAAACACTAAAGCCTCATGGACCGTAAACCCATCAAAAACCAAAATCACACGAAGTAATCGTACTAGTTTTTAGATAACGCAACCATCGTATCCAGCCACGGCTGTAACCACAGAAAAACGTATATACGATTCTTGATGCCCCGGAAGCACTAAATAACCAAACCAGTCCATGAAAAGGTACAATATAATCAAGTATGTAGCAAAACAGGCGTATCCAGCGTGGTTAATCATTTAATGGATACTTAATGTTAAATGAAAACACGCAACAAGCCGAAATTTGAATAAGCGTTGTCTCTGGCAAAGGGTTGGCGACGGCCATTTTCGGGCCCGCAGCGCCCCGGGGATTATCCCACAAAAACTCATGGTCATTCAAATTGTAGATCTCGATGAGCTGATTCTGGATGGTAGTCTCGATTTCTGGTGCGAAGCTTGTGTCACGAGATATGGGCTGCGAAACACTGGTAACCGTATGGCCAAATTTAGCAAAGAACCTTAAAAATATCTTTTTGTCATTTTGTCCCCGAAGATGGGATTGGAACCATTCGTGTTCAGCTAAAGGGCACAACTTCATCTCTTCTGCTACCAAACAAAAACATTATCGAAATCCATCCATCCCAAGACAAGTTATGCGTGATAGAAACAGAAAAAAATTTTCACGATTTCTCCACCTTGCGCCCTCATTGAAAAATCCGCTCGCTCCGTTTCAATAATTTTTCTTAAAATCTGTGATTTATAAATATAAAATTTTTTGGCCTTTTTGGTCATTGGAAGAAGAAATGAAGAGTTGTTCGGCTTTGTTATATCACCAAAATGACCGTATCATTATCATTGAAGTATTGCCGGTGTATATTTGCTATCATGGGTATGTAAGCGGGCTTAGGTCCTGAATTTGAAACGACAAAATCATCAATAAGGACAGAGTAGTCACACTCGGTCCCCCCGGTTTCCGAGTGACTAGTTTTATGGTCATAAAGTCTATAATGTGAACTTTATCGTTTAACGAAACGCAGCAGACACGCGAACTTAACTAAGAAAATTTACGCAAATATTTGCACAAAAGTTAAAGTACGATATATTTTAGTATTATTGATGCCTGTGCTCTTTCACGCCGTTGTACATACAATACATGTTAATTGAATTTCGGGATAACCACATTGTACGCCTAATGCATAAAAGCTTCGTTTTATAAACCTTACAAAATAATGTACTATGCTTCGTTTTACGATGACAAAGCCGACTGCAGTGCAAGACACAATGTAGTGGTCTGTATTGGAAGCAAAGTCATTTTAACCTTCTTTAACCCTCTTTAAAACAGGTTTTCTTATAGTTTTACAATAAGATTTCAAAAATTTCGCCTATCTGATACCCAGTTAACATCACACAACAGTGCAAATACTAAGGAAACAGCGCATTTATAGTAAATCTTCCACCAGGTTTTGTAGCTATTTTACTAAAAATAAGTCAGTGATATAGCTAAAAATCCTTATTATGCAAAGTTCAAGTGAACTAGTGCTACATGTTTCAACGACAAACTTCGGCTTAAATTAGCCCATAAAATTCAAAAAATTTATATTTCAAGTACAAGATTGCTGCACTGTCGCTACATCGCCAATAACATAATACCAAAAAGAGTTGGCCCATACTATTCGAAGCGATACTTCCATACGCCAACAACAATAACCAATAATAAATTATGAATTTGGCGAGTAAATATTTTCGAATCTATTTTAACTACAGATTTGTCAATAAAAGTAAATATTTTAGTCATGCGTGCGGATCGCTGCACCGGCCCAGACCGATTGAACTGTTTTCACCAGAAATGTCTGGGCTCTCCATTCGCTGAAAATTTTGGCAGGGGGCATGAACCAGGGCCCCCTGGTTCATAACTGGGGGCGCCCGATTTTGCTAGGGGGCATTTAGCCGAGAAAAAACGGTTAAAAATCGCATCAGAAACACTGCCAAAACGCTTTTGATGGAGAAAAAGCGATTTTGAAACAAATTTTGACAAAATTTGCGAAAGTTTTGGCTTCATAACGGAATTTTAGTAGAAACTTTGATGAAATTTTTTTGTACTTTGGACCGATTGGGAACAAAAAAATTTTCCAAGAAGCGGTGAAGCGGAGGAGCCCAAAATTTTGCCAGGGGCATGAATCGGGAGGGGGGCACCTGTTCTGAACCAGGGGGAACCGAAAAATGCCAGGGACTCCCCACCCCCCCAATTTGGAGAATCCAGACTGTAAATTCGCATAAATTTTCCGAAAATTAAATTTGGTACTCTGAGTTGCTGTGTAATTCCTTAACGTGTGTTACGATATCATTTCGCTAAACATGAAAATGTAACACAAAACTATCTCTAAAAATACGCCTCAGCGAATTTGAAACACTGTTGGACAAAATGTTATATATTTGTTAGCTTAGAAATAAATATTTTAGACTTAGTTTAGCCCGGGCCACTGAACTTTTGAAATTTGTCCCAAGTTTGTCGATCGTTATTATTAAATTGCATTAATTTTTGGGTTAACTGTTCCGATTGTTGAACAAAAGGCTAGCTTGCACCGTTTCAACTATTGCGGCGGTTTGTCATTCATTATTTTTTATGATGTTCCACACGGCTGAACTAGACAGTAGATGCTTCACTGTCAGGAAAGCTTCACGATAACACATTTTTCCTCTAAAATTAACACAGTTATCCGATTTTTTCTTATAAATTCCAGACTTAATAATATTATGGCAACAACCCACATGTTCCACTAACTGTGCCGATACTAAGTAAATTGTTAGAAGAGACGAAAACGCAACTAACTATACAATAATGGCTATACATATGTATGCCCCCATACTGCTAAACACTTTTTTAGCAATAACAAATCTGGTGAATTTTCATGATTCTTTATTCAATTTAATTTTTTATAAAACCTAATTATCCGTGTTAAACAGCGAAAACCATTATACTATTTCACAAATTCTGTGTATTTTTACGGCAATAATATTTAAATATATTATTTCAACAAATAATTCGTATTTTGTACGGTTTATACTATTAAAAACACAATTTCTGTGTCCGGTATTGAGCCTATTAATTTGCTCTGGTGGTACCAGTACATAAGTAATTTTTACACGTGGCACTAGTTTCACCATATAACGCCCACGCTACCTGCATGATTGATAGTAGATACATAATTATTAAATAATTTATAGTACTGTAGACTTGGTGGCTACAAACTATTGCCAACTAGACCTTGTATGTGTATTTACGGTTCTGGACTTACACCTACTACGACTACGCCCGGATAATATTATTGTTGTTGTCCGTACGGCGCAGTAATTACATATCTTTATGAGACTTTCCCAATAAGGGGAGGCTCGTATATATTTAGCTCCCAGGTAAATTTTGGACTCGCCAAAGCTTACGGTCCCAAATCCACCCAGATACTTCATGTGCGACTAAAAATTTAGTAAATCTTGTTCTGTTTTAGCTAAAGCTAACTAGTACGAAAAAAGTGCCGTTAGCGGGCATGGAAAAAGAAACCACTGACAAAATGTTAATTGGAAAAGATTATAACGTTAAGTTTAGTGTGCTTATTGGCTGTGCAAAATAGGTTTGCCGCTGAAAATGTTCTAAAACTAATAATTAAATACCGTGGTAAATGCGTTAGGGCGACGGTTTTGCTTTGAAAAATGCATCTATTTCCTTAATGTACTGGAGACACCTCATTGGTGGTTGCGGTAAAAATGCTCTATTGTTTTCAATTTAGCACGGTGTTCTACGGTGTGTAGTTGAGTAGCGTATTATAAGGACATTGCGGTGGAAAAAATACTTTTGAGCACGAAATTTTGCATTAAAACTAATGGACACATTACCTCAGGTCATACTAGCATATCTTCACTTTAAATGCTAAAACTTTTCTGAATATTACACAAAGCAATTCACGTTGTGGACTTATATGCAGAGGAGAGAATAATCGAAACTGCAATAATTATCCGAAACCAGAACTACAAATTTTCAATCGGCACATGGTCTTGAAATCCGAAGTTGGTGTTTCAAATCTATACATTTATGTTAAAATAAATGAAGACATAAATGTACCGTGGATTTTAAATGTGTTTTGTGTCCCATGGGATTTAGCAAAATTGAAGGAAAATGTTTTTTTAGCATTAATTACCACTATTTCTAATGCTAAAACGCTGCTTTATAGCTTGAAAATACATGCACGGCAATACAACTATACGAAAATATGGAAATATTATTTTAATTAATATCATTTTTAAGCAAAATTTATTCCACCTATTTTTGTAATTTTCCGAGAATGAACATGCATCCCTCCCCACTTTTCGCGGGGGGGAGGGGTGACTGTGGACAAGCCGTAACAGTAGTCGTGAAAGCTGGACTTTGAGCGTGCTTTCGCAATCGGCTGAACGCAATAAAAACAGACTATGGTCGGCTTCTAGACATGGTCACTAGCATCATCTTTGGGTAATTTTGCATAAGTAATTATTAGTTATTGAGCGGAGCGAGGCGATCGAGCGAAGCGTTTTTATTTTCTGTCTGGGAGCAAAAAAGTCCATGTCCGTTTGTCTTTCATGGATCTCAAGAACCACTGAACCAGGGAGTAACCGGAATTTCGGTTCCGGTTCCGGCGAAAATAGTGTTTCGGTTCCGGTTCCGGCAAAGGGCAAAAACCATACCGGAACCGGAATTCCGGTTTAAAAATTTTGTTTGAAATTTTCCACGTTTTTTGCTTTATCCTGCAATCCAAACATATGTAATATATATTATACAATGATCAAGCTCCAATACAACCAAGCAAAAGAAAAGATTAACTAACCAATTTGCCGTGTAAAACGTAAGTAGGGCACATAATTTGAGCAGGAATTTTTCATAATAACCTGCAGGAGTTTGTTAAATCAAAGCCAAGTCAATGCTTGTAGCAGCTATTTTACACATCCAGAAGTCTGTTGGATACGTTTGAATTAAACCGGTCCAACTCGGTAACAGAGTATGGCTTACGCAGAAGTACTTAGAGTATGCTTGGCTAACATAAATTGCGTCAGGCACCCGCCAGTGCGCTCGTAAACTTGATAAATCAGTATAAATTGAAGTAAACTAACGTTATCTGCAACGCAGCTAGAAACTGCTTTCTTAGCAATGAACTGTATTTATTGAAACTGTGCGAGCAGCATCACAGTGTGTCTCATTTATAGCATTCTGATTAGAAAGTTATCATCATTATGATCTAACTGACGGGCACTGTTTGTTCAACGCTATCCTAAACAGTGTCTCTGACCACTGATCAGAAAATTACCTTCTATCTATTATTTTCTCTTAGAATCATATAAACCAATAATTTTAAGTTTCCTACAGAAGAACATACAACAAACGTATGTGTAGTAAAGGGAGGCGACTGGAGACAGAGCGAAAGTGTGTATTCTATGCTCCAAGCTTTGTAAGCATATTCGATTTGACGTAGTATATGCAATGGTGTATAGTGGAAGGCATTTTTGCTCTGGGTGTCCAAAAATCGACATATTTGATCAATAAATAAACATTATTAGCTTCATCAGTCTCTTTAAAGTTTCAGAAAGGCAATAATACCATCGCAAAACAATAAGTTTAATGTAAAAGTTATTTTTAATATATTTACTTAAAGCTCCATGGAAGTTATGTGTTTCTGATTACTGCTAACTGCCGCCCTCTCCGCTAAATTTAATCAACCATAGTCAAGGACAACAATATTTACTTAATTTTCTGAGCTAAGAAATATGTAATGCGAACTTTGTGGCCGTCAATGACGTGATTAAATAACGTTATAATTATTATTAGTGTTTTAATGTAATTATTATTTTCGGAGCAGCAGGTTACCATGCTGTGTGGGTTTGGCATTAGGACATAGCGCCAATACAGTATGATTAAATTTGAAGCCGTAATGAAAAATGGCACCGCTAGGGTGCGAATACTGCTTATATATAGAACATCATAAAAAAAAACTTGCCCAATGTAAATATTGTTTATAAATAATAGTACTGAACTTCATCAAAAAACGTGTCTAATGTAATTTATTATATTAAATAATTATATTTATTGGTAGTTATTGCGTAGTTCTTTGTTAGGTGACGTTAAATTTTTATGTAGGAAAAATTATTACAAATACACCGAACTGAACGTGCAGCAATTAAATCACAGCACAACACTCGGATATAAGACGCAATAAATACCATATATATAATGTATTTATTGTCATTGTCCAACGATATTTTTACTGGACTGACTGCTTTAAAACTGAGGTGGGTATACAGAAATAAATAAATCAAGCTAGAAATATTATCAAAATGCATTTTATTTGCACTGAATAATCACAAAATTTCTGTGTGCCGTGCCAAACGTTAGTGCGCTACAACAAACATGTGAATGGTTGCTTTAACTACACATCGCTACCATGCTTGATAGATTCCGCGCATAGGCAATATACGCTTTTAGCGTATTCGGAGATCCCGAAAACCTATAGACAAGTGCTCTAATGACAAAAATACATCTGTATAGAAAAAAATAGTGAAATTTGATAATTTTTGGTGCCAAAATTTATAGAGGACTGATTTGAGGAATGCGCGGAGGGGGGACGGACAGGACGCAGTACGATAGAGAAATTTTAGCGGTCGGGACATAGTACTTCTTGCAACAGTGTTGTACGGTTATGTATATGATGGTTACTATGAGTTTATCCGTAATACATGGATGGCCAACTTGCTAGATTTCTGATGGTCGAACTACACATCGCCAATATATATATAACTCTATATACATAATTGATCCGCACGGAACAGTTTTGGCAAGGACGCCAGATATATAAATATACATTGTTTGACAAACTTGCCATATTTCCTTGCCGGAATCAAATATGGTCGACTTAGTTCTAGGAGCCTTTTGGCGAATGAAACCAAGCTACAGTACTCGCCAAAAATGACCGTCGCATTTCGAGCGAGTGGCTCGCTCGAGATTTCGCAACTATTTAAATTAATAGAAAATTCTATTTTTAGAACAAATATATTTCGAGCGAGTCGCGAGCGAGTGTCGAGCGAGCGACAGTCATTTTTGGCGGGTACTGTATGTATTTTGGTTAAAACCAAATTAACAGAGAATAAATTTATTTTTAAACTGAAGCGATGTGAATTACTTCTTAAAATGCTAAAAACGCTATTGCGACATTAAAATGAATCCCGCAATATGATTAATGGAACGGCTGAATGACCTCAATTTTTCGAATCCACTCTAGTCCAACTCAATAATTCATTTGAAGGAAGCAATTTACTTAGCACCAAATCGACTACTATTAATTGATTATGTTCTTTATTTAGCCAAAAGAACTTCATTACAATCTGCAAATGATATCAAAACTAAATCGATAGAATTTAATTCCAATCAATATCAAATTTCGCTATGCCTGTCGTAAAAAGAAACTGCCTTCTCTGGAATTCAATATTAAGTACACTGCGCTCTTGGGCTTATTGTGCATTCTATAGCTTTTGAGCTAGAGCAAAGCGCACTACAGCCAAGTGGCTATATTGCAAATAACAATTTCCTTTTGTTCAAGCACCAGCGGTAACCTTAGTCGAGTACAGTACGCTCCGCAATTAACTGTCGCCTTATCAGCGAGCGATCAACAAACTAGCAGCGAGGGATCCATAAACGAATAATAAAATATGTATTTTCTCGAAAGCAGGTGGTGATCTATTGCAGAACGTATTGTGGGTGGTGTTACGCCCGTTTCTCGAATCGATTCGACAGAATAACGGATAATGTCAACCGTCTGGCGGACTGCCGAGTCATCACCACCACGGGCGGTTTTAGAGGGGGGCGAGAGGGGTGGCCGCCCCCCCTGTCAGGTTTAGAAGACGGAAAATTTTTAGTGTCGTCCGTCGTCGTATTCTTTCGCGCATCGCCAAAGCCATTTGCTTTCCTCAAAAGATCGGTGGAAGCCTTGAATCCTAATGCAACTAAAACTGTTCTGCCTAAGCTTAGCGACACCAGGTGGGTTGAATGTCACATTGCATGTTTGACTTTCCCGGAGCTGTATCGTTGTGTGGCTGCAACGTTGGAAAATATTGCCCAACATGAAACTGACCAATACCAATAAACTATGGGGCAGCAACCGGGCTTCTTGCCGCTATCAACAGATCATCTTCGTCATGTACTGTGCGCCATTAAACCCATAGCTGCATCACTGCAGTCTGTCGTACGAAATCATTATGAGTGCGTCAACGATATAAACATTCTGATGGAGCAACTTGAATCGTGGAGTAGCGGCCACGGCAGTGGAAATTTCCAGAACTCCTTCCTCTGGAGCCAAGCTTGTGAGGTGAAAAATCATCTGGACATTGATCGTCTCGCTTCTGCAGGAAGGTGTCCACGAACACACCAGCTGCACCTACGTCCATATGAATTTTATCGTACCACAGTTTATATTCCTTTTATTGATGGTGTCCTGAGCCAGCTCCACGCACGTATTAGATCTCATAGTGCCAACGTTATGTGCTTGTCGTCGCATCTACCTCAGTCCGCGCCGAACGCAAGTTACAGCGACATTTCAGAAGCTGTGGATTTTTATATTGAAACCAAACAGCTTAGTGATAAACAGTCGGCTGAGCAAGAATTCGAACGCTGGAAATTAAAATGCCGATCAATCGTTCAACTTCGTTGTAACTGTGCTACAGGCAGAATTTAGTTGTAAAGAAGCACTAATACAGGTCGCTATCAGGTATCTGTTGTAAAACACGTATGTTAAAATTGTTGCAAAGAGGAGAGTGAATTTTCCACAAATATTGCTCAGAAATAGTAGAATTATAAATGTCTGTCTGTGTCACTCATAACTCATTAACTCAAACATGGTTTTCAAAAACTTAAAGATCCGCCCGCCCCCCGTCAGAAATTTCTAAAACCGGCCTGATCACCACTATGGGAGCGAATGTGAATATTATAATCACCGGTGTCCCATGTAGATTCAGTATCACAGCTGTGGAACTTAGTGTAGGTGGCAACTAAAGAGTATCGACATAGTCAAACGTCGGGTTGTTGTTGAACCGTCGGGCATGAACCTGAACTTTTATTACAACCGAGCAGTAGTAACAGATTCGAATATAGTAACAGATTCGAATTATTGATAATGGTGAATATGGCAAGCGCGTCTAAATAAAAATATTCAAAGAAAACACTATTGCTACGTATCGAAACGGTCAAGCGTGCCTGCCTGCTTCGTCTACCTTGGAAAATATCGTCCATCGATATTGTTTTCGACAAAAGTAGGAGCGTATTGTGGAAGACCGACAGAATTCGACAGCCATAGTACAACTTCATCAACGGACCACTTGCTCTCTTAAACAAATGTTGAACCAATAATATAGGTATAAATATTATTAATCTAGTAGTAAATTATTATACTAGTAGGCATTGTACATGTACATGTCTTGCGGGCTGTAACATGGTGCTGACATCCATGTGCAATTTTGAAACTGAAAGATTATGGGTGCCTAACGAGGGGTTAAAAACCTGTACCAAACAAATACAGATGATTATCATCCCTAAATACAACTAATCAAGTAAAAGTTGATGGAATTCGGCAAATTATTCTGTAATAATTAAGCGAACCTAAACGGATAATTTTGAATCGAAAATATTGTTTAGTTCAAACTTTGACCGCGAACACGAAATCCATTAACAGAGATTAGAAAACTGATCACGGACAAAAATAAAACCAAATATTTCGATAAAAAAAAGATCAATAACTGCGATGCACGAATGAGCTAAATCCGAGAAAATATTGTTGTTACAACAATACTGAACGTAAAAACACACAGAAAAAAACATTATTCAATGACAATCTGTCTGACTCTATAAGGTTTTTCAATGAAATATACACTGCTTTATCTCGGAATATCGGGTTTTATCGAACGATTACGATGAACATATAAATTCACACGAAAGAATTCCAAGCAGCAAAATTTTCGAAGCTATACTAAAAACATAAACCGTATGCTACACTGTAATAGGTTACCCCGACAAACAGTTATAATACACTGTACCTTTCGACTGCATCCAACGGATCCAAAGCTCTTCAGCGCTGATATGGTCGTCACTATTGTGAAACGTTTGTTGTCGATGCGAGCCTTCGGTACTGTCTTCAATTTCGAGCTCATCTTGAACGAACTAAAATATACCGAAACCAATATATTATCAATAGCCTAGAATTTCCACCTTATTGGCACAATCTTTGATATTTATTACTTGTGATCCGTCAATAAGTCATATTCTAACAACAACAACCCTGACAAAAAGTAGTGTTACGCATTTTGTCTTTCTAGATTCAGACTCATAGATGCCTCGCATAAATGTCTGCTTATATAACTAAATTACAGCGTTTTTCCTTTTCGTTAAAATGTCCAAAATTATTTGCATAAATAGTATATCTGCACTTAATGATTTAATTTGAGATTTACATTTTGAGCAATTTTTTTTAAATCATAGAAGTCAAACTTTCCAAAGGTACCACTACATAACATAATATAACAACCGTATTTCAGGCAAAATTGACTGACATAACGCAAGTAAGCGGTGGATACATTCAATAGCACTGCGATTACACAGTGAAAATCTCATTTTTTTCGTCGTACACGAAGATAGCCAAAATCTGTGACACAATTGATATATATAATACAGTATTATGCATTATATACAAACAATGAGTAACCGAACACCGAATAGCAAATTTTAAACCGAACCAGACTTGACTTTTTCCATATGGCTTTGGAATGTGCTAAAAACTGCACTATCGCAACGCATTGCCGGCTGTTAGAAAATTTGAAGGGACTCGTGAATTGATATAGTCTGATATCTGTTTTTAACCTTCTGAAACCTCCCATTAGTCCTAGACAAACAATATTGTCACCGCAGCACATTAAGGGCGACGTTATTATAACTAGCATATTCAAAGCCGTAAGGCCATCATTTTTCACTACACACTTAGACTGAACAAGGTTCTGGTTTCTTTTAAAATCCACTGTTCTGCTATGGTTACTCGCTGATATACTCAGTATATACCGGAATTTGGACTGCCCCACCCTTTTCGCAACTCCTGGGGAAGCCATTAAACGGGAGGTTCGATTCCAAATCCGGGTAGTCATAGTAATCGTTCTCCGGTTCCAAATAAATACAGTTACAGACAGAAATAAAAACAAATCGGTCGCAAATAGCAAATTAAAAATTGTTTAATTTTCTCGAAAGATTTGCTTTTATTTCAGTCCAAAACTGTATTCGTAATTAGGGATGTGTCGAATATTCGGGATTCGGCCGAATGAAAAGGTATTCGGCCGAATACCGAATGGTTACACACTTTTAAACTATTTTTCTTAATTATATTTAGCCTCTCTTTAAAGCTAGATGTCATTTTATGGTTAAAACACGTTTCTCCGTACCAAAATTAATAAAAATGACCAAGCACAATCAATCTCATCTTAGGATCCCGAAATCTATAAAAGTTTTAAAAATTTATAAATGTAAAACGTGTTAAATCTCTGGAAGAATCGAACTCATCAGTCAGTAATCGATTCTACCTTCAGAGACCTACCAAATGACGACCGAAGTTCTGTAATTCCATAGAAAAATAACAAAGACAAAAGCTGCTGCTGTTACAGCTACCACAGATCACGAAAGCAAGCCAACTCGTGCACAAGCTGCATACTTGCAACAATAAACACCACATTAATTATAACAACAACCAACATTCACCTTTTGCACAGGCGGTAAGTTAAATTTTAGCTTTCGTCTTTGTAAATATTTTATATGAAAATTATGACGTACCAATGTTAAAATCTAATTCTCAAATCAGAACATGGCTGTTTTGGAGCACTTATCGACACAGGCTATAGATTGTTTTACTTATTAGTTTACATTTGAGAAAAAGTCAGCTTTGGTGGTCGGGCATCATTAACATTGGAAGGGGGGGGGGCTTACGTCGTATGACCTCTGTAATTAAAACTAAATTAACATAAAGATAGCCGAATTTCACGATCTGAATTACGCAAGCAAAGGAGATGGTGTTATAGAGCGTTTTAGACAAAAATGCACTAAAAAAGTAACGTTCACTCAGCAAAAGCACACGTTCACACTTTTTCAATATTTTGAACCTAAACACAGTGGGGAAGTGCAGATATAACACATGCAATATTTATGTTGTAAGTATATACGTATCAATTATTCGGTATTCGGCCGAATATGGAAATCGAAGAGTTGGTATTCGGGGAATTTTATTGTTCGGCACATCGCCAATCATAGTGGCCTCACTCAGGTCTATGTATATAAGTTGACGCCTGCCAATGTCGGGCTCCGGGTACAACTCATTCTGGGCGCCAATACTTGTATTCTAAAGCTGTAGGCCTATATATTAGTAACTATATCGAAATTGCAGAGAGTAGTGATGCATAGGTACACCTACGCCTTTTGCGTGCACAGCGATACAGGTTTTCATATCATACGTCGATATGCTATATGTGGAGATAACATAATACCGCACAAGTGTAAAACAAAACTAACACCGGCAATACGTTTGCCATGAGCGAAAACACCAAAGTGCAGTGCAAGCTATAGCTAACTCCCAGGACGTCACAATAAAATTAGAAATTTTTGTTCGAAGAACTTTGGGGCGCCAAACCCCCGTACCCATAGAACCATGGCTCGCAGAGCAAAGCCAACACCGGCAATGAGTTTCCCATGCCCGAAAACCCCCAAGTGAAACTTTCAGCCGCCAAGGACATCGGAACAAATTTTCGAATTTTGGGTCAAAAAACACCATATTGCAATATATACCTCAAACACCATAACTCCAGAACAGAAAGGAAAAACAAAAGACACATATTCATTCAACAGCCTAATAGGAAATAAAACCAACCAGAGAAACAAATTCGATAGTTACGATAAGAATAATCTTGCTTTCGTGAAGGGTACTAAAATTGGGTAAAAACCCCATTTTGACCTCTGATCACGGACCCCGACCTCAAATCAAAAACGCTCGGGTATGTGCACTGTAAATCGACTATGCCGGTTCGAATGAGCGTAAGATCGTGAAAATCGGTTATGTCGTTCCCAAGATATGGTCGATCACACACACATAGACAGAATTTAATTTTTCACCCCTGCAACACAGAATCTCCACTACGTCACACTACGCTCCGATTATTTATCATGCCACTGTTTGATGCATCCGACATGCATCCATAACTCACAAATATATTAATGGCTTCTTCAAGGACTCCTGCGGACGGAGGAGGGCATCAGTGACTGGCTAGTCCAAACTTCGGAAATTATAGCCGGGGGCCCCCCGGCTCACTTGCCGGGGGTGCCGGATTTTGCCGGGGGAGACAATTTTTTGCCGAGTTTGTCGTGTTTATACGTTAATTTTTCTCAGCAGGGCCTTTGAGCCGGGGGTACCCGAATGAATTTTTGACGGGGGCAGCCGAAAATACCAGGGCCCCCGCCCCGCCCCCCACACTTTGGACTAGCCAGAGTGAGGAGGCACCCTGAATCTAACTTTACAAAGGAGATCACATCGGGGAGGATGCACACTTGCATGTTTGTAGAAGTCAGCACTATATAACATGTTTCGTATGTAATATTTTTTACCAAATCGACACGGCGAATGCAAGGTGTCACTCGAACACTGTTCTGATAATACAAGCGATTATACCCGTTAATATATATTATTAAAAATAGCAACTGTGGCAGGCTACACAGCTACTAGACAATATTTTTTTATTATTGGAAAGGCAGGTATAATGTGGTTTTTTCTTTGCAGCGTCGAAGCTATTGAGCGGTTTTATTTAATTCGATTATTTATCAAAAATAATAACACTTGGAACAACAAAATAAGACAACAACATTTTAAATGTTCACTTGTTTTTAACACTCGAATAATGTTAAACAATATATAATGTAAAAAATGACAAACAGCTAGCTATGTACAATACATCCAATTTTAAAAAATATAGAATAAATTATGTATATGCAGCAACGGCAACGTACAGGGATCGTCAGAGCACGTATCGCAGTTATCAGGTCACGTGCTTGAATCTTAGTGCGTCGTATAAACTTGTCGAGTAGAAAGTAAAGGCGTGTTCCCACGCTCAAACTTTTTGATCAAATTTTGAGCGTGTCAACACGCCTTTAAGATGACGTCGCGTCATGTATCCACCTGTAAAATGAGCATGAGCTTGCTTGGATGGTAAAGAGAGTTTCCTTCTCGGAAATGGGATCCCTTCACGGCTAGCACTTGGACAACTCTGGCTGCGATTGTCATGACCGGGAGATGAGCACCAGCACAACTTGGGGACTTTAATACCGATAAGTTAATAAACACAGAACCATTAGTGCTATACCCAAACAATCGGAGCTTCTTACATGCTAAAGCTTGGAACTCATGTTTCGTGGAACACATTGTTACCTATCACTGGACACGTATAAAACGAAGTATTCCGCCGTTCCTAAAGCCGTTGAATTCAATAGAGTTTCTCTTTGATTTTTTTGTTTTGGCAACACCATAGAATTACATTCAACCATGGTACAACAGTATCCTGGCTTGTCCACAGCCCTCGAAAAGTGGGGGGACTTCGGGGGCCCCATGTTCATTCTCGGGGGAAAATTAAAAGTGGGGGTATAAATTTTGCTTCAAAATACTTAATATTTCCATATTTTCATGCATTTTCAGTACCGTGAATGTATTTTCAAGCTAAAAAACTATATTTAAGCATTATAAATAGTGGTAATTAATGTTTGAAAACAATTTCAAACAAAAAACATAAATTGTCAGACATAAAACATTTTTGGAATTAGTTGAACATGTGAGGTTTCGACCGAGTGAGTGTGGAGGACATGGGGAAAAATCTCACGAACATGGTGCATTTGAAAACTGGGTCCCCCACTGTGGACAGGCCAGGCATCTAACTAAATTAATGGTGGAACAATCCAGAATTACTGACAGGTCCGACAGAATCTTACTTCAGATTAATAACAGTCTGAACAACTCACGCCTGAATACCTTGGAATCTGCCGACAATACACGGGCGCCAAAAGACCCGTCTTGACGAACTTGGCTTTCATGAGAAAAAGGTAAAGTACCAGTGTTTTTTCTCGAAATAAACGTAACCACGATGGTCACATTATAAGACACGCGTCGTCGGTTCAAGACACGTCACACGATAGATCTGAATTTGACGAAGAGCACAGAGCACCGACCAAACAGCAATTGCCATAATTCTACTTACCCAACAATTCCTGCATATCTGACTGATAACACTGATAGCTTTCAAACTACAATCAAGGACTCCGTTGTCCTTCGTATAGTTAACACTATACAACATACGCGTGGCAGCGAGTCATCACAACCGCCTATTCGTCAACCCATTCGATCATCTAATCGCATAAACCCGATGTCATTTTATACCCCGAATACATTAAGTCTACACAAAATGAACAACGTTCACAATCCATCGCCCAATTGGGATTTTTAGTAAAATTGAACCTTTGTTAAACAACCGGCGCACTGATGGGAAACGACACTAGTGAGTACACACAATATGAGAAGCAGTTTCATTCGTTCCGGCGTGAATTGCTTCGAGAAGCACAGCTGAAGAAAGCATTGTTGTGATAAAGATGGCCAACGAAACCTACACACACCCCAAGGCTGCCAACAAATATCGAATATGTAAACTCTTTAACAGCATGAACTGCCTCTCTCAAAGGCCCACAACAATAACTTACTAGCAATGCACATATTGAGAACACGGCCATTATTCAGTACGTTCAAAAATAATAGTATCGTAAAAATTCCGTGCGCCTAATGATAAAAAGAAACTGCCTGAGCCTGCCTCTCGCAAAGGCCCATAACAATAAGCTGGCCTGTCCACAGCGGTGGGGGGACCCCCTCCAGTTTCCAAATCCCCCCATGTTCGTGAGATTTTCCCCCATGTCCGCCCCCCCCACGTTCAACTAATTCCAACAATTTTTTATGTCTGAAAATTTATGGTCTTTGTTTGCAAATTGTTTTTTAAACATTAATTACCACTATTTATAATGCTAAAATATTGTTTTTAGCTTGAAAGTACGTTCACAGTAGTAAAAATGCATGAAAATATGGAAATATTTTGTATTTTTAAGCAAAATTTATCCCCCTCCACTTTGAAATTTCCCCCGAGAATGAACATGGGGGCCCCCGAAGTTCCCCCCCCCACTTTTCGGAGGGCTTTGGACAGGCCAGATAAGTCACATGTAATGCACAACTGGTAACACGACTACTTGTTCAGTATGTTCCAAGAAGTAACCGGAATTCCGGTTTCTGCGAAAATCGTGTTCTGGTTGCGGTTCAGGCAAAAGGCAAATAATAATGTCCACATTTTTTGCTTCACTTGTGGTCCAGTCATACGTTATATATCCAACACAATCAAACAAAAGAAAATATTAACTCAGCAAATTACCGTGTGAAACGTAAGTAGGACACAATTTCAGTAAGGATTTTCATCTTCACCCGGCAGGAGTTTGTTAACAAAACAAAGCTAGGTCGATGCTTTTTAGCACCTTATAAATTCAGAAATCTGGAGTATATGTTCCAGAAATCTACAGTATATGTTAGAATCAAGGTTTTATGTTTTTTAGTGCAAAAACACAGTGATATTTCAAAAAACACAAAATTTAACACACCTGAACTGTTCAATTAAAAAACTACAAAAACAAAAATTTTTTGAGCTGAATGTTTATACACTGACCATCTTTATAACTGTGGTACATCTGCTTTGATCATGAAAGTGCCACCATTCTAGTTCTCTCAGGTAGCAATACAATATCATTGCTTGGCCTTTCCTGTAACGTTATAACAGGGTATTTGAGTATTTGCGGGTTATTTAAAAACACAGGTAAATTTCAAAAACACACCTAAATTTCAAAAACACACATTCTAGCACAGAACGAATTTTGAAAAAAAAACCTGGTTAGAATTGAACCGGTTCAACTTGATATACATAATAGAGTATGGATTATTGCAGTACTTAGTTGTAAGTTTGGCTAATATAAATTGTGCTAAGCACCAGCCATTGCGCTTGTAAACGGTGTAACCAGTCTATAATAGAGCAAAGTATCATATCTGCAAAGCAGGCAGAAAACGCGTTCTCGGGGAACGTACTGTATGCATGGAAACAGTGCGAGCAGTATAACAGTTTATCTCATTTATAGCATTCTGATCAGAATATTATCATCTTCTAACTGGGGGCATATGTTGCCCAACACTAACCTGAAAAATGTCTCTGGCCAACGATCAGAAAATTATAGTATATATACCCTTTTATTTTCTTTTAGAACTATAAACCCATAATTTAAAGTTTCTCACAGAATAACATGTAACAAACGTATGTCTTGTAAAGGCAGGCGACTGGAGACAGAGCGCAATTGTCTAGTTACAAGAACATTCAGCTTGACACAGACACAGTTTACGCAAGCCTGTACAACAAAAGGCATTTTTCCTCTGGAAGGACAAAAAGACGTAATCCTGAGCGATAAATAATATTTAGCTTTCTCAGCCTCTTCAAAGTCCCAGAGACGCATTATGTCATCGCAATACAATAAGTTTAATGTAAAATTTATTTTTAATACATTGTTAATCCACAGTGCCTTCATTTCGTCCTTCATCTGTTCTTCTATATAAGTTTCGAAATGCAGGTCCCGGGTCCGGTTTTAATGGACGGTTTCGGTTATTCCCTGGACGTTCAAAAAATAATAGTATCGTATACATTTAGAACGCCTAATGATAAAAAAACTTTCGACACTTACCATTACTGTAACTAGTTTTTACATTGAAGGCTCCAAGTATATACCGCAAAGACAATATCATTAACGGAAATATCCACAACTGATTTATTAATTGTATCGACTTATTAATTGTAGCTTTCAATTTTCTGCTTTGAAAATATATACATTAAAATCAGGAAATTTTGGTGCCAAAATTAAAAGCATTATGATCGCCTAGAAATAGTGTGGATGATACAATAATATTTTAAACGATACAAATATGCGTACAAACGATGCTATAAAGCAAAGAACTCAGCCAAAACTTTGGATATTTTCCATTTCTGAGTAGATAAAATTTGCCTCATCAACTGTGAGCGGCTTGTCTTGCAAAAACACTCTTGCGCGAAGTTATAGCAAGCAATGACTTTAACTTCGTGATCTTAAGAGAGTTCTAACTGAAATCATCATAGTAGCCAACAAATTTTGTTGAAACGACGACATATTCCTTAAAACATACCGCGGCAGATTATTAAATATTTCCTGGTACGTAAGATATTATAACACGAAGTAAACAAATCTTTTAACCCTCTAACGCATTTAGTTGCCCTAATGCAACTTAATACAATACAACTTAGCGGATTAATTTATTTGAGTGCAATTTTGTTATTCGTTCGCGTTGACGAGCTTTAAGAATCCGAGCAACAGCGTCGTCGTAGCTCAGCGGTTAGCGAGCGCAACTCTAACGCAACCAACTCAGATCCGACATCGCCTTGTTCAACGATAGGCGAAAAGAAAATTAAATCAAGAAGCAATGTGTAAAACCAAGCAAAATAGGGCTAGTTACACCAAGTCATATCAGATGGATGCAACAAGCACATTTTATCACCACGACACATGACACTGTAGGGTTTTTCATTTTAAGCTAAATACCAAATTACATCCTGTAACAATACAGAGGTCTACGTCTCCAAATAGGGGGAGAAGGTTCCCACGTTCCCCAGGTATTTTTACCTCAACATTTCATAAGCTCAGGTATATGAGACTGGACTAAAAATAACCAAATTATTGCTTGATGGGCTAAAAATATACAATTGTTCCCTATTTCGGCGAAAAATCTCCAAAATTTCCACTTTTTAGATAGGCGCAATTACAATCCGTTGCCAAATAGACATTTTTGCTATTTTATGACCGTTTCAGTACTTTATGCTACCCCACATGAACTGATGGAATCCCCAACCGGGTATTTTCGGTTCCCCCAGTTCGGAATCCAAAAATCCAAACATAATCCAAAAATCAACTAAGAATAAAAAAAGTAAAAATCTGCTACTGCCGTAAGAGGAAACTTCCGAAAAATGCCAAATTTCGACGGGTTTTTCGGTAATAACTAGGCTCAAATCAAAAATTCAACAACTTTGACAACACCCTTAGATTTCTAGCGGCGACCTTGCTGCTGTCCACACTAGATAGTAAGGACACAATGTGGAAACTGACACATTCAGCCAAGCCTGACCACTTTGTCTCTGCCTGAAAGACAGCCTCGTCTAGGTTCTAGAAAACTAGCGTAATTATTGTGAAAAGGTAACCCTACCATTGGTAACCGATACATCTATTGGTGGTTCCTTACTACGAACTCAAAACTTACTTAAACATCGAACTTGCATCTACATCTAAACATTTTCGAGATTTAGGTGGTTGCTTCCTACCCAATACTCACCGGCCGCTAGTGTGAGTCAGCTATAAGGCTGAACAGCAGCCGAAAAACTCACAGTCTATACGGTTCTGAAAATGAAGTATATATCTTGGGTTTCGAACTAACCCGCAATACAAGATGATCAAATGCAGTTTCGTCTCCTTGGCCTAAGGCAAATACAGAATAGACTAAAACAGACCGCCTAAAGCAAAAATATGTAGATATAACGTCAAAAATATGTTCCAAGACAGTCACATGAAGACATGTAAACAGTGTCATCTAAGCAATCTCGAATCAAGAGTTTGTCGCTATCTAACTGAAAAATGTTGAAATATTGGCCACGGAATGCAATGTTAAGATATCCGAATTATCCCACGAAATCTTATATATTCGTATATCCTTGCCCATCAGCACATATTACGTAGCACAGCGGACTAGGAAGTTGTCTCACAGAAAAGTCAGCAAACATTTGTAGATCAGGATGTCAATGAGCTGATTCAGAAAATAGTGATCATTTTTTCAATACAAAGACGACGCTGCGAAATATGGGCTGCGAAACGTGGTGGCTGTATGTCCGGATTTGGCAAAGATGTCATAAAACCGGTTTTTAGGAAATCAACCCAGAGGATTGTGTCTGGGCTGTTAGTATTAAACTAAAGGCACGTCGTCACCACTTTTTCTATCGTACAAAAAATTGTCAAAACCTATTTATCCGAAAATGAGTTTTGAGCGACACTTACAGGCAAAAACGAATCTCCATGATTTTCAGTAAGCGCGCTTCGCTAGTTTTATTTAAATTACGTCTATCACGTGGAGTAAGATACCGATCACTTGGATGATCTAATTCATTGAAAAATAATCTTTTTTAAAGTAACCTCAATTGTTTCGTCAGGATTCACCGTCCCCGACGCGTCGTCATCCATTTGTTTGTGCAACTCTTGTATATATTCGAACATTTCCGCGTCTTCCGAATCAATCAATTCGAGCTTTGTTACGCCTGAGCTCAGGGACACTGAACGCATCGAGCCATCACCTATACGTCGCCGAATGGCTTTGGCGTTGCTACGGCTGACAAATGAAGACGGAGCACTGAATTTATTGTTGCTGCTACTGGTGCGTGCAGTACCGCGCGAAGAAGTCGAGATATGAGACGACACTTGAATAATAAATCACATGATAAACCTACGAACACAAATGCATTAGTGTTTAGTGGTATTTTGTGGATAAGGCACATTCGCTAATTTTCCACTATTCTGTGAGTTCATGCATATATCACTCCAAATTTAAAATCGTGGTATGATATATCGAATATTTAACAAAACTAAAATTTCGAGGCCACAACCCTCTTTCGAAGAAAGTATGCAGTCAAATGGTAAAATTGAATTCTTAGAGTAATTATTCTAAACTTGCGAGCCAAAGCTTTCACTTCCCCTAACTGAATAAGATAAGAAACAATTAAAGCAACTGGCGTAGCGCTATTGCAGCAAAGCCACAATTTTTAGCTCACACGATTACAAAATAATGGTCAATGCAAGAGCTCTAGTCTTTTGCAGTCACATAAGTTAACCAGTTACAATACTGGTAATAGTACCAGGTAACAGCAATGTAATAGTGCAATCTCATATCCTCTAAGCTCAGTTTGGACAAATTTATATATAGCGGTAACTTAGAGTCTGATATACACCGTTGAACCAGAAATTGGGTCCGGAATTCAAGACGATACAATTACATGGATTCTACAAAGCTACGCTGATACACTCACAAGCCATAAAAGCAAGGTATTTAGATGCACAAAAATAATAGACAAAATTTCCATATTTATTCTGCTATTGAAATACCAAAATAAAGAAAACACAACCAAAACAAATTTGCAATCGAAAAAAGTTTCTAATCGAAACCATGATGCTGTATCAATCCTCAAATGTCCTTAGTTAAACTTCATAAAGTTGCAATGTGCAGAAAAACGTTTCAAGTACAATAACCATAAGCTTTCAAAAGACCCATGATTTATAATAGGAAAAAAGAATGGACGTCATTACTGCGATTTATGTAGGACCTCTAAATGCCAATTTATAATCGGTTCAGCATTGTCTTGTGCAATATTTTCCGATCCCAATTATATAACTCACACATTATTATTATAATTCCACTAAAATTCTGCAGCTGATGTGAACGCATTCATTCTGTAGTGTCCTCACTGGTTGTAAATTTTTGGGTTGGGTAGTGACGTAGCGTCATAGGTATAACGTTAGCGTAAACAAAGTATCCATAAATGCACGATGAGAACTACCATTTTAGCTGTTATTAAAAAATTAATATTTATTATACTCACCGATTGAGAAAATATGAAATGTTGACGAACAAACGAATACCACATCAAATAGTAACATAGTGTTTGAGATCATTCTGACTCATCTCAAATCACCACAGATTGCAAATTTTTGGGTTGGGTAGCGACGTAGCGTCATAGGTATAACGTTAGCGTAAACAGAGTATCCATAAATGACGACGAGAACTACCATTTTAGCTGTTATTCAAAAATTAACCTTTATTATACTCACCGATTGAGAAAATATGAAATGTTGACGAACAAACGAATACCACACCAAATAGTAAAATAGTGTTTGAGATCATTCTGACTCATCTCAGATCAAACAAAAGTGATTACGCCATATTACTATCGTATAGCAAGACCCGATATCCGTATTAATTACATGAACGTATCGATGTAAAATATGTTCATATCTTAAAGTAATAATAAACTTATACCGAGGTGGTTGCTTTTGTGAAAATATGGTGCATTTGAACATTTTACAAAAATAATAAACTTATACCGAGGTGGTTGCTTTTGTGAAAATATGGTGCATTTGAACATTTTACAAAAATCAAAAGTAGATGTAAAACTGTACAAGCCCGCTTTAGGTGATTTTTGGTCGAAACCCGATGATTAAAACAATTTAACGTGACAGAAAAAGAAACAGATTCTAATTAAACGGTGAGCGTGTAAATTCTGTGGCTTAATTGTAACCTTCATTATGTGTTTTGGTATAAAACATGTATATATATATATATCTTTTTCATGATCAACTTGTTTGGGTCGGGTAGCTGCGGTTGCACACAACTGCAAAAAGGTATTTCGGCTGTGTCACAAATTCTGCAAACCGTTCGAAAAAGCAACAGGCATGTTGCCTCTGTTGTGCCACCGACATCGAAGTCGGCTCAATTTATGCGCAGGCGGGACCATTTTGATCTGTTACTAAAACGACAGACTCCAGGCGATCCATTAAAGGATACTGATTTTCAGTTCGGTGAATATTACATCGACGACAGCAAACAACCTCCAACATTGGACACATTACTAGGGCTGTCAAAAACCTCCGAGACGGGCACGCAGTCGAAGAGGATGATTTGGCTCCAGAATGCTACAAGGTTCTTAATACCAATATATTGCGCTATCTAGAAAAACTGCTGAAACACATATGGGCTTATGAAACGATTTCGAACTAATGGCGCACTGGTTAGTGCCTTTCCATAAAAAAGACGACAAATCTCTTTGCTCAAATTAGTATATATATACAGAGGAATTTAGCTTCTAAATATTTCTTTTAAAATCATGGAGGCCATAATGGCGAGTCGCTTTAAACTTGATCACTTTGCAAGGAGCCTTAATGATACGAGCAATGGTTAGTAAATGTGACTTTCACCTGAGCGTTCGGAGTTCGATACCTCGCCGCGACCAATAACCGATACTCTAATTGAAAATTAATTCATTAAGTAAAAGATTACCCCGTGAAACGATCATGGCGATTTTACTACTATTCGACTTAGGTCATCAATGCGGTTCGAATGGTATATAAAAGATAGATTAAATGCTTGATTATATTGCAATTATAAGTTTACACTCTTGGAAATAAACAGTAGAGTATTGATGTTGTGGCGAACATGTAGAAATAGATAAAACGCACTTGACGTTAGGAATGTCGTCATACTTGGGCGCTCGTATTTGCAAGCATTATATACATATGTACGTATCGTCGACAGTACGTATAAACCGGGAAAAATATAGTTAATTTTGAACGCCACCGAGTGGGTCCGCTACCACCTTAAAAGGTCTCCTGTCTTACGACAATGATGCAACAAAGGATGCAAATTCGGGCTAATGAATTATAACTATTTATGTAAAATGCAAGACTTAGCCTTAGCTTAAGCGAATGCCGTTAGTCAGAGAACCAATTGACTCAGCTCGACAATGCGTTGCGAGTGATATATAAAATTATATTCATACCGAAAGTTTTTTGAATTTTTGGGCACCATTAGGAACCCGAAAAAAATGCCATAAATGTGGTCAGGATGGATATTTTCAGAAACAACTCTGCGAACTTGGTCTCGTGACATCAAAATTATAGCATGATTTTCAAAATTAAATTTAAGACTTGGGATAGGGGTCTCGGTCAAGAAAGCCGTTGCTCAGATGGTATGGGCCGTCGCTTAGCCAGCCGTGGTCTAGGGTACCAGATGATTTTCATGTATATATACATAATCTCCATTAACAAACAAGCAAGGAGTTTGTATTGTCTAGTACCATTTTGTCATATATATTTAAATATATTTTTAAACTAATATGAGTTTGTATTTGTTGTGGACGATCAGTCCTATCTTCCTTAACAAAAAATATATATTACAAACAGAATATAATAGAACAAATATTTGTAATATTTATTACGAACGACGAATCGTCTGCAACCATATTTACATACGCGTTATTGTCTATAACTGAATATACCGATGGTCGATCGTTTGTAACAAGGTACGGACGACACTTCGTTGGTCAAAAATTTTCGAGTCAGTATACCTATGGCGCATTATCCATAAGTCTGACAAAAATGTGTTGGACAATAAGGTTGGCAGGGCCGACAAACAGGCATGGTAGAATTTATCCGTGCGTATACAATTGCTTCCTCTCAACTTGAAAACGAAGTTAAAATGACGCCCTAAAATGCAATTCTCTGCCGGAATTTAACCGGAGTTATGCAGGAAAAGCTAGCATTATCGTCCGGCAGAGTAGAGTCTGCCAAGTACGCCCAAATCATTGAACCGTTCTATATCACTGACCATCTCAGCCTTTATAAACGTGTGTGGCTGGCAACACTTATCAACTATATACACGTATGAACATTTTATTAGCGAAGTTCGTTAGTTATTCGCGCTGCGAGTGGAAATGAATCGAGCGCAGTTAATCTGAACTTAATTGTAAGATTCCAAATTCGGCTTTTTAAATTTTTAGAACACACCGACGATACGTTAGTGGCAATGCTATAGCCAGAATCCTTTGTTGCACGCTCCTGTAGTGCCATAATCAAAAGACTAAAACATTTGAAATCTCTAAATCACAAGTTTTATTAAAAAGTTATAATTTAAAGTTATTTTTGCGTTGCGATCCATCGCATTTTTTTATTTGATACATGCCACGGCAATACAACTGCTTTTATCGAATTCATCAACTTTGAATACCTGTAGCCACATTCTAATCACCAACAAACCAACATATTGACAAAGTGACAAAAGTCCACTACTTTGGCGCCAAAATTTACCAAATTTAGCTTCGGTATCAGCGTTAATAAGACATATCAAATATTAAGTTAAAATGATGCAACTAATGCATTGAACGGATTAGATAACCTAATAATCCCTTGGTTTGCACCAACAGCCAGAAAATTGCTTCGTTAAAATTTTGAAAATTTTACTTTTGGGGTTCATTTAAATTCCAGCTCATAGCTCTGGAAATAATGAGCGCAATATCTAGCATAGCTAGCAAAAGCTAGGCCCATATCGCACAACTGTACATTGCATTTCGCGTAGAATAAAAATTACGAAAATCCATTGATCTGATGAAGAGTTATCTGACCAGCACACTGACTAGAAATAATTTTTGTCGCTATTATGAGATATATATAATTGAGTAAATTCGGCTCGCTCCGTGTCAACAAATAAGTCCCATGTATTACACCAATATTTCAAATAAGTCACGCAATTCCAGAAGTTCGAGTATAAAATAAACTGGGTACTTGGTAGTCATTTTATGAATTAAAGTAGCCAACACGGTTCATGTAGATTTGATTTCAATCCAGTCAAACATTGCTGTGTAGCGGAAGAATGTGCAGGATCGGACAATGACAGTCGGGCAACCAGCTGCGCACTGTAATGGTTTGTATATTCACTAGTTCAGTTTTATACCAAATGTTTTCCAAACGAAATCAAGTAGGAAATATATTAGTTAGGTTTTCCAAATTAATTTCAAAATTTTTAGTTGCATGGTGGGTGCTTTGGTGCATGGGTGGTGGCAGTATCTTTTTAGATCCATCCGTTCACTTGGGGGTCTAGCTGGTATTAAAATTGCTGCTCGAACACGGCTTATTAGCACCATAGCAACCGCTAATACTACTTTTCTTTGATATCAAACACGACATTGTTCCATAGGTATACTATCTCAACTACAGATTATCCACCTATATTTCCATCTAGCTCCAAATTATACCGTTAACCAAATTTACTAACCTTACATGCACATCTCTAATTCATCGCAAATCCTTAATAAAGTTCAACGTTACACTTTAATTTAATAGCGATCGGAACTATCTTATTATCCAACTTTAAGTGTCAAATTGAGAAAACGACACCAAAGGAGCTATCAGTAACTATACTTCTATTCCAAATCAAATGTCTTATTGACAAGGTTACAATAAGTAATGTGTTCGTGTAGCGATCCACAATTAATGCAATTATTTTCAGTCGTTTTATGATGAAATGTTGGGGGTAGGGTTGGAATGGCATTTTTATGACGGTTATCGTTATTTTAAAAGGGGAGGGAATTGTCACCGAAGATTGATGGGAACGAGATGTGGCCAGTAGTACGCCGGTGGGACAGTGAGTATGGCACGATTTCTTGCGAGGCGGCGTGACTCTGTCTGCCGCTGCGGCGTGACTACTCGACACACCCTTGGTTTAGAAATTTTGAAACCAAAGACACAAGTAAAAATTGTTTGTTCTGATAAAATGATTACATGTATATGTATCATGCACACAGTTCTTTATGATTGCGTTATAATTGACCCCTTCTATTTTAGCTCCTGGCTTTTTCGGTGACTCAATTTGTAGTCAGATGATACTACCTCTGATTCTTTTCACTAATACCCCTTAGTACTTAGGTTATCTATTATTTTATTAGTTCTCTTTTGAGATTAATGCAGAGGCCCCGGTAGGAAGCGCACCGCAATTTTATTTCAGTACCTGAGCCGAATGCCTTAGAGTTAAGCTGGGTATTACCCCTATCTTATGTAACGCACACCCAGTGTTATTTCACGAAGTTATTTCATCAAATGCACGAGTGCTATTTCATGAACTAGGTTGAGATGTTAGTACACACAATAGTTGGAACTTTGTCTGCTCAGGTCCTCCGGCGCATGGTAGCAATGCACAGCAGGTAGTATTTGGGGGAGGTAGGCAGCTTAAGATCAGTCGTAATAATGCCACGTCCAGAACTCGCCCCTCACACTCACGCAGTTAACCCATGTACTATGCTCCTTCCAGAGGATGCTCACTGTGGTTGACTCGGGCCGATATTGAGTTTATTTTCTAATAATTATTTGTCACTATTTGTAACTCTTGGACTTAGTTCTTTAAGCTGGCACACCTTGTCGGGGTTGGCGCCTTTTTCAAACTCCAAAATTTTTCAACTTTCTACTAAATCACCGGGGCCGGCCTCCACTTCTGCCTTGGTGTTCCCTCTCGTCCTCGGCGTCGGCATGGTATATGAGCGTAATATTTACGTAAAACTATACATAGCCTGCTATATAAATATAAAACTAGCTATGTATTTACTTATAAATATATAAAATATAATAAAACTTATATAAGTATCAAAATTCACCCATACCCATAAATTCCCCAAAACCTAAATTTCTTAAATAAAATTATATAAAATACACTTTTTCTTTCCCAATACCCTATTTTCTACAATATATCCCATATTCACCCACCCTCTCTCATTAAAACGAACATTACACCAAATTCCATTTTTCCTCCGTTTCCCACTTTTTCAACCAAAATTCAAACCCCGCCCTCTCCCCAAAACTAAACCAGTACCCCTAAAATTTCCATATCTTTTTCCAATAACTACACCCAACCACATATTAAACCCCTCCTTTACCTTTCTCTTATTTCCTATAAATTTACCCTTTCCAAAAATATCCTTTTTCTCCTATTTCTCATATTTTTATAAAATATTCCTTATCCCCCTAAAACTCAACCCATACCCCTCAAAGTTTAATATCCTCTCCCCTCTACCACACCCCTTCATATATATAATCCACTCCTTTCCCCTCTTTCTATTCCTCACAAATTTCACCTTTCTTAAAATCCCAATTTTCACTATTTTCTCACATTTTTCAAACACCTCCTATTTTCTCAAATCTTCACCTCTACTTCTCAAATTCCCAATTTCAACTCCCCTTCCTACCCCCTTCATCATATTAAAATTTCACAATCCATCTCTCTATTTTTATCAAACCACACCCCCACCTTCCTACCCCATTTCTCATTTTAAATTTTACATTAAAACTCCCCTAAATTATATAGTAGATATATAATATATATGTTATTATTTTCGCGTGTACCGCGTATAACTCTAGTACGGTACGGGGAACCGTTTAGTTGCGTCTGTACGGCGTTGCGTATACTCAACTGTATTTACTTGGTATATATATTGAATTTGAATTATTATGTAATGATTTTTTTGAAAACGAGGAACGGTTACATGTCTAAAGTAGCTACGTGGAGATATGTTTTCTTTTGGTAGAGCATCGTTGTAATGTTATTATTGTTGAATATATATAGTCATATGGTTGCAACTTGAATAGTTATGAACGAGAGTGTAAGGGTGACGTTAGTCGAGAGATGTATTAGCTATTAGGAAGAAATCATTCATTTCGTCTGTAGATGCAAATGTCATAAGTGCTGATGCTGAAAATTACAATCGTTTAAATGCTTACCTGTTTCTTTCTACGCGTTAGTTAGCGAAGTAACATAGCAGTCCTTCTTAATGATTTGTTTTATCGATTTTTTTGAGAGTTTACGTTTATTGCATCCTGTGAGATGTTTTGTGCGGGATGGTATCGAATTCTTCACGATTTGAAATCAAACAATTAAAATGGGTATCTTATTAAAAATTGTCGCCGTCGCGTTTTGGCCGCGATTATGGTTATGTTGAGTCTGTTATGGCATTGTGCATTGCCAATGACTAAGGAACTGCAAAAGCTGATCGATGCAGTTACCGGCATGCGACGAGTTCCTTGCACTAGAGCATAGTTGTAACAGCCCGGGTTTTGCGAGGGATCTCAAACATTCAAAATCAGGCCATAAAGGCCACAAAATGCAATGGATAAAAGGGCGATCGGATACAGGTGGAGCGTGGTCCGGACTATAACTTGTGTATTGTTGTTTCGTTGTTATAAAATAAATTCCATACCATCATGGTATTGTGTTGATACGGTCACGCTCCACCAGCCCGAGGTGCGCGGGGTGACTTCGCACCAAAATTGAATCAAAATACTACTGCAGGGGTATCCGATCGATCCCAGGATGTTATTACGTTATGAATGATATCGATGCATTAGTATGTAAGAAATTTATATTGGAGCGTGGTACGGATGCGTAATCGAATCGGCCGGGGACAGGGGAAAGGATTTCACGATTCTCTTCACAATTTGGCTCAACAGATTTTCAAAGTAGGTGCCCCAGGGTCGTTTCTGATGCGCATCCGTAAATAATTAAATGTGCTTATTTGTTAAGTAGCACCATGTATACTGTATGTAATACCAAGTGTCAGGATGGGTCAGGGCATTGTGCAGAACCCCACAAAAAGGTGCGTTTTGAGTTTTCTTGTCGATGTTTTGGGACCTGGGAAGACCTATCCTGACATGCGGAAAAGTAAATAATTAGCTTGTGTACCTGAATATATCATGGGATGTTGCTTCGTACCGTTACTTCGTTACTTCGTATTAACAGTTACTTCGTATTTTAGAAAACGCTAGGACCAAGCGACAAGACGACTAACTTCAACTTCTGAGGGGTGTTCTATCATTTTGGAAATTTTGGAGTATTTTTAATGTTTAGGCAAAAAGGGGGTGATAACACCGTGATCAGGGATCTTTACGGCTTCAAAATTGTTCCTTCGGGTCAACATACTCCCAACCCGAAAGTACTTATGGACCCCCGATCCGGCGTTTAAATTCCCAAATTTTCGGGCCCTAAATCACTACATCTCAAACCAAAACTCCCCGATTTTTGGACTCCTACACCTCGATTGGGTCCTATACTAACTATATTATTGAAAACCGGGGCCATCCGCCCCAACGGGTCTGCGCAGGATTCCCATAACCCAATCGGGACCCAAAATTTCCCTATCGTGCACGCATTCTTCTGCCTCTATCGGGCCTCCTAGGGTGCTTACACTAAATTCAAGACTCTCACAAGCAGGCGACCAGCCAGGGCATTGATATGACCCCGCCCCCGGCCGCCTACTCCATCCTGTTCCTGAAATATGAGCAAAAAAATAACAAAATTACAATACGTTTGAAGCGCCTAAAGCGCTGATATATTTTGCCATCGTCGAAGGCCTCGCGCCGACCAGCGCGAGGTTTTGTTGTTTACGCGGCCTCTCGATATTGTGGCCAAAAGTTGTCTGCTTGGGGCGTTTATCATATTGTTTTGACCATAGTCCGACTACAGCAACACGAGCCCGGCTAATGTGTGTGTATTATTATTATAGTTGTCGCCAATGCTATGGGCTGTTGGTTATTATGTGCGTGGACGAGCCTGCTATGGTCGCCTTGTTTTGTTAAATACATATATTTTCGGCTCGTTCTGTTTTGTTATATACATCTGTGTTGGCGGCGGTGACTTTAAAAGTTTTAAATTTAAAACTTGACGCGATTTTGAGAGCTAGAGCACACAGAGAGGAGAGCAAGCAAAGGGGGGTTCAAGCTAGGTATATAAGGAGACTGCCCGATTCCCCGATCGGGACCAGTCGAGAAATATGTGTTTAAGTTCGCCGGTTGCCGACAATTAAAATTGTAGTTTTCGCTATGTTTTGCTTTTGTTTTAGGCTTCTCTTTTAGACTTGCCAGGGCTCGTTTCTCGCCGTGCCCCCACGGTGGAGAGCCCTCCCTGGATCTAGGACTTTCACAATCACGCAAGGGCCGCCCTTTGCGGGCTTTGGAGTGTCGGAAGGATGCTCCGCGCGCCCGTAAAGGTCGGACCTCGACAAAATTCGTGAAATTGCATCAAATGGCTCAAAATTCTGATCAATCGCATCTCGACTGGTTCCCCGCTCCTCGGACATTTTCTTTCTTTCACAGGTCCGAGGAGTGATCAAAATTTCTACTTCAAGGCAAATGTCACTGTGCAAAATTTCTAGGTTATGGCAAAACTGCTTAGGGTTGTGTTCTACTTGATAAAAATTTTCAACTCCACGGCAAGTGATTCCGTTTTCGAAGGGGCAATTAAGTGGTGTTTTGAAAGGATTAATCAAAATTTCAAAGGTGATAGGAGTGACAATGGGACGTGGCCGTTTGCATCCTCGGGTGACACGCGTTGTCCCCAATTATCTGAAATCGAGCAGCAGCGTCGAATCCCCATTCGTTCGTTGTTTCTTCTGCTTCTGGTTAGACTCTGATGCAAACGACTGCGGACCCGACCGTGACAAAATTTTACTAGGCACTCGTTGAGCATAGCACGAAACAGAGACTGGAGCTGGCGGTGAGCTGAATCGTATTAAAGTTTGGTGGGACGTGGGTTTTCTAACCGTGCAACTACGAGGAAAATCTAGGTCGGCACCCTCTCCCGGAGCCCACTGGGAGCGAGTTTCGAATTCGGCGAAATGGTCGTGGGCCGATCCAGTCGCTGTTGGAATTGCATGAACTTCTGGATCTTCCGCCCTATTTCCGCGAAGTTCAAATCACCTAATAGGACCAATCATAGTGGGTCAATAGATAAACAACCGTTTAATTGACAAAAGAAAAATTGTGGAAGTCCCAGGAAAATTAGCAGTCTCATCAAAATTTTGTCTGGCTCTTATTTCGGTCAAAGGTTCCTCAGGGTATAGCACTCGGAAGAGCATGTAGTATATGCTGTACGGTATCTTGTAGGGTACTCGAAACTAATAACGTTACAATATACATGTTGTAAATAATTGTTGTATGCCCCAATTGGGCGATATTATAAGGTGTGTCAAATACAAAAACGCATCAATAGTAAAACGATTGAACCGCGTGTCACTTCTGGAAGCAGTTCGGAAATTTGTTTAATTGTCTAACCACAGTAGTTTTGCCTTGAATACTTCTAGCCTCGGTAAGCGCCCCTAAGGATCTATGAGTCAAGTCAATTTTAACCGCAGCGAGCAACACCTCCACAACACCACGCCCGCTCCACTACGTCTCCCGGCGTAACCCGCACGCTTCCACTTCAGAGTCCGAATCAGCGATCCTCTCCGCACTTTGCATTATACCCGCACTGTCAGGAACGCCTCTGCCGCTAACCTCTTGCAGATAATCCTCGCCTTGCATAGCCCGCCGCCCGGTTTGCAACTCAAATAATTAGAATCTTGACACCCAAGGGACTGGGGTCTCCGCCTCAGTGCCTTAACGTTAAAATAAGTAACTAAACTTTGTCACCATTCAAGTTTCATAGGGCCAGTCATGTTTTACCTAGGATTAGAACGGGACAATGGCACAAGGGGACACAACCTTATTCAGCTATACTAGGGCCAGAGAACCCCGCTTAGGGGATTAAGTGGATAATGAGGGAAAGGCGAGTCAGCCTTATTACCTGTGAGCAGGCTTAGGGGTTGACTCTCCCTCGGGGGACCTCATACCATTAGACACGTGGGCCAATATAGGGGCCAGGCCGAACACCCTGGTTAACCCGCCGGCAGCCTGCTAAGCTAAGCGGTTCCCTTAGGTCATCGCATAGACCACCGGGGGAGTCGTGGAAGCCGGGGTTGTCCGGGCACCACACGCTAAGGAGAACAGTGGTGCAGCTGGGATCCCTTAGGGCCAGAACTGGTCCTAGTACATAAATTTAGTGGGGGCCACGCCGTGAGGCGTCAATGAATTTTTGAACAAAATAACCCTCATTTTTCTTTGAATCGCTAGTTCTCGGACCTCTCGCACGCCAGCAAGGCCGGCTGACTTTTCGACCAAATTTGTGGAGGCACCATGTCAAATTTCAATCAATTGATGAACAGCTTAAATCAGTGACTTGTATGACTGCAGTATAGTTAGTCTCAACGAGGCATTTTAAGTGTTTGCAAGTAATGATGGTGTGTATGACGTCAGCTCATGCGATCCAAGGGTCTGGCGCAAACCTATTCATCTGCTTGACTAGGGCTCAGATCAATTTTATCCGAAAGCGCCCATTTTCGGTTTTTGGTCGTCTAACTAGACCCTAAAACAAGCAACAAAATTTGTGGACCGCATGAGTTGATGTAAAATATGAAGAACGAGAGGGGTCGAACTGAGATGTGGAATGCTGAGGCACCGTGCAACCGTCCGATGAGGCCGAGGTCGGTTCGCGATGTATTACAACGTTTTGGAGTCACCGGGTTTTTATTTACGAGTGACTTGGTGTTTATTTAATTGGTATTAACTAGTTTAGATCATAAACGGTGACAGAGTTCGAGTAATTCGCGTGGTTATCGACGCTGTTAAACTGATATTGATTGACGATACAGCCAGTCGGCGAACATTTGCTGCCCTAGTAACTCTGATTGGGACTAATTATCAAACGCTCAGGTCTCTTCGGCGTCGTGAGTGATCGCTTGGTAAATTGGACTATCTTGGCGAACATTAAATTAGTGGCGCTACGGTTGTGTGATTATCTACGCAGACGAAAGTTGACACTATCGACTAGCCGAATTATTGTCACCTTAAAGGCGCACCACACACCGATCATCACTACAGCATCTCGAGTAACTGTTGGCATAACGGACGACATCGGGCCTCAGTGGACGAAGCGGACGACTCAGGGACGCAAAAGAACAATAAACGCTGCCGGTTGCACTGAAAGACAATCAAATGATGGTCAGTACTGTACCTTGTATGATTTATTAGTTATTTTGTTACTTTGAAATAATGTGTGCGAAGGTACATCGTGGCATTTTGTAGAATTGGCTTAATTTGTAACCGTTTACCGTGTATGGTAATTGTCGTTTTGGTTCTAAGGCACGTATCTCCGGTTTAAGGTGATTAGCGGATACCAAGGAATCCTTCTGTGAATTTCACACGCATAGTTGTGAAAAATTCTTTCCGAAGTTACACGCTTTTCCAGTTAACGGGTACCGAAATTTGGATAAGGTGGCGGAGTAGTAGCACCGAAGTGGTCGAGTTCTGTTGCCCGTAACGAGCCAACTCTCAAAACAATCGATACAGTGTTTTAGCAGTTTCATTGAGCTAACCCCGCAAGTAAAGTTTTGAAACAATAAGGGTTATTTGAGACCTAGGACGAACCAGCTGATACACCTGCTAGCAGTGATTTAGCGTAGCGAAAAGTTCACACAACCAGTCACATACTTAAGGAATAGGCACACAGGTACAGTGAAGTTTACTTGACAGTAGAACTTCCGCTATAAAGTAAACACGTATATTTGATCATACATTTAACATCCGTGCTCAAGTCAGGTTTGAGCTACGGACGCCCAACAGCTCAAAACAAATAGGGAATATTAATAATTCGGAATTCAAAAATGTCATTGCCAGCGAGCGCAAATAGAACGCCGATTAGCGGCACGTCAGCAACAACAAATGTAGGAGGTGGCACGGCCACCACGGCTGGTAGTACAAATGGACCCAGCCCCACTGTATCAGGAGACCCATTAGTAGCAATCCTACAGCAGCTTATGGAACGGACTACGACAACGGCGCCAATCATACAGGTGGGCGACATCCCACAATTTTCAGGAGCTGACGGACAGGACTTTGAGGCATGGCTAGCCACCTACGACAACTTGACGGACGCAAATGGATGGACATTAGAACAGAAACTCATCTGCTTCCCGACTGTGTTAAAGGGCGAAGCGCTTAAGATATACGAAAGCTTCCCGGACTGCCAGAAACAAACGTACGAAGCCCTTTGTTACAACATGGGTTTCATGTATTCCTCCTCGCAGCGCGACGAAGACGCATTAATCACGCTACGCATGCGCATACAGGGAGAACGAGAATCAGTCGCTATGTACGGACTTGACCTCCAAAACCTAGTGGACAAAGCATTCCCGGAGGTCGAAGGCGAACAACGTGACGCGCTACTACAGAAATTCCTGCGACAAGGACTGAGGAAGGAGTTGAAGTCTAGTGTTATAGGGAAAACCTATCCATCTTTCAAACACATGATGGATAAGCTCAAGTACAAGGAGGACGCCATTATAGCGTCCCAAAAGGATATTATCGGAGTGCCGGTTCGCAAAAGCAGCCGGTCTAAAACAGTTAATTACATGACACAGGGAGGTGAAAATAACCAACTAGTAGATCAAATACGTGAGGCACTCGATGAGAACAAGCGCACCACAGCCGGCAGCGATGCTACTATCGCTCGGCTCATTGATCTACTAGACAAGCGTACTGAGCAACACCAGTTAAATGCGATGATGCAAAATAACGGAGCACCGCAGATAGGCGCAAATGCGATACCACCAGCAACGCCGGTAGGAAACCAATGCTTTCGATGTGGCTATCTAGGGCATTTCGCTAGGGAATGCCCGTATTTCCGAATGGACATATACGATCCATTGCAAAACGAGTATACACGCTTAGCCACGCGAGCAGCGCCTAACTACACGTACGGTGCACCGCCACCGCCCGCTATCGAATATGCTAGGCCGCCACCGCAGTACAATAATCGTCCTCGCTATCGAGTAGTTGAACCTAGAGGTGGAGCACGCTACTCGCGACGTGATGATTGGAACAATACAGCTAATCAGCGGGGATACACTGGTTATGGGCAGCAAGGATACTATCGCCCAGAGCCCGCAAATTACAACACGTATGGCAATGGTGGTCAGACCGAATACTATAACAGATCCCGCGGACGCAGCGCAAATGGGTATAACCAGCGAAACAACGGGTATAACCCAACATACGATCGACGCTATGCTGCACCACCCCAACCACTGTCGGCCGAAGCCGCACCGTTTCGACCGCGCACGCCTAGTAACGGTTGGAATAACGCAAATCAGTTAGGAGCAGTGCCTCGAAATAGACCCGCGCAGGCACCAATACATAATAACGAACGAGTTGATCGCCGTAACGCCGGCGTAATGTCAGTGACCAAAGCAGTAGATCCTGAGCTAGCACACCGCTTAGATGTCATGCGACATGAAATGTCTACGCTTGAAGAACGCGCAGGAGCTGGCTTAGGCACCCGTTCAGCACAAGTTAACTTAATGGTCACTGAAGATGAAGCAATGCCAGAACAAAACAGCCCAAATTTCGATATTGAGCAAGAATATCCAGAGGAAATCGAAGCAGAACCAGGTGCATATCAGGTAAATTTATTGCAAACCAGTAAGGACACACCACGAGAATGGTCACAAGCGATCAGGTCGCGGAGTGGCATAGAACCAAGGCAAACATATGAAGAAGAAACACTTGCATACGGAGAATACAACTACAGTGAAGTACAAAGCAATACCGAACCCATACGGCGCTCGGCTTTGTTGTTTCCAACCCCTGGCGCGCAGGGTGTGACCCGAGACCTTGTGAATACTGGTTGGCCAACCAACTTATTTGTATATCCCGATAGGAAGTCAGCGCGAGGAGATGAAGAGTACCGAGATACCGAGCAGAGGAGTGAGAGGGGAGGAGGAACCGAGAACCTAATGGAACCAAAGGAACCTAATGATCCTGATGTGCCGAGTGAGAAATATGGGAGGTGGCCGTTCGGACTTCGGGGGCCGATTAATAGGGCATCCGTGTCTAGCAATGACCCAAACGCTGGCACGTGTAACCCATCTCAGGCGGCTGCACATCGGATGGAACCTAAGAACCTAATGGATGGAGAACCTAATGGAATGGAACCTAGAGAGACGCCGTTCGGACTTCGGGGGCCGATTAATAGGGGTCGCGTGTCTGGTAATGGCTCTAACGCCGGCACGGTACAACCTGGGGAAGCGACTTTCTGTAGGCTTATTCAAAATTATATATGTGAAGCGGAACCAGAAGAACCTGCGGAGGAACTTATGAACCTAATGGAACCTAATGGACTTGCGGATACCGAGAACCTAATGGAACCTAGCGGATGGAATGGATTACCGAGGAACCGAGAACCTAAGGAACTAAGTGAACTTAACCTAGCGGATGCATCCAACTTAACTAAACTGACTTCCACCAATTTAGGGCGGCCGTGTGAGGCCCCTGTAGCTTTTCAACCGACCGGGGAAGACCGTAAAGGACACTGGTCAGGTGCGATGGAGACCTTCGGAACACGGGTCAGTCCGATTGTCCTAACTCCGTTCAAAATTCGAAAGCGTATATGTACCCCTAGTATCTTTAGAGGCCGGGGAAGACCGCTCGTGGACACTGGCCAGGTGCGAGGGAGGCGTCGGGAAGTGAGCTGTCCTGATTGCCCTAGCTCCGTTCAAAATTATAATTTATGTGTAGGATCAAATTCGAATAGAGTTCGGTCCCTAAGTGTAGGAGCCGTAGGGCCCGACCAGGTCGGGAGCCGCGGTTATCGTTTGTCGTTGCATAGTAGCTCAAACCGGCAGGTGAATATGTGTGTGCTTGAGTCTGAGTCGGCTAGAACCGACACCACGGGAATGTGTGTAGAACCGGGGGTAGAGACTGTGCAGCATGTGAGTGAAACAGGTTTAGGGCTACACGGAGACAACGCCGAGCCGAGTGCCGAAAACATTACAAGCCTGGAACACCACGATAATCGAGCTAGAATCAGCGAAACTATGGAACCTAATGACCATATGGCGGAACCCAATGATACCGACGGAGAACCTAGTAACCTAAAGAAGAATTATGTTGATAAGGAAGAACCAGTAGTAACCAGCAAAAGCTCGAAGATTGTGATGATAACACCCATAGTAAATAACATAGCACAGAGAACAGACGGAACGGAGAACCAACGATTGGAGAGTAAAACAGAAATTGTAACCTGTCAACTGAGTACAGAAGAAGCCCACGAAATAGGGATCAACTCGACCGGATCGCCGGTTGACCTGACAAAAGTAATTGAACACGCATTGAACGCACCTGAATCGTTGGGGAATGTACAAACTTTCGGCCGAGTTAGTATGAATCCCGCGATTAACAACATGGACATAAATTTAGCGGAATCCGAATACCTATTGGATCAAGGGCGTATCCGTATACATAAACAGCAGGTATTGGACATCATATTAAGGAAATTGCTCGCAGTAGATAACACCAGCGAAATAATAGAGCCCTTGATCTTGCAGGGATTTCCGGATGAGGAACGATTAGTGCTGCTGGGACCGGATTCAGAATTTGTACCAGCAGTTAAACCGGAGTGTCATGGGAAGTTCCCCCACTACACGCTCGCGCTACCTAAGTTACGTTTCGGGGAAGACCGAACACCAATAAGATCACTATTTTATCGGAGGGTCATAGCTGTGTCGGAGCGTATATGCCATGCCCACCAGTTGCTTCGGATCCGAGTAGCTGGAACGGCCCGAATTGACCGACGGCGGGACGCTGCCGTTTTGTCAGGGCTGTTAGGGTTCGCATCTCCGTTCCTACACACTATGCCGGGGATACACGTTAGCAGTAGCATGTTGAAACACCTTGAAGGACTTTTGGAGATCGTTGCCCGGGTTATTAACGCAATGAGCATTACACAGGCAATCACAGAAGTGTATCGGTCTCAAATTCCTATTCTACAGACATGCATCATGTGCGAGGAACGACACAATACAAATTTTATGCCTAGGGAAGAGTGTGCTTTTATCACCTATCATGGCGAATGGGATTACACCGGAAATCTGTCCGCAGACTATGGAACCATCAGACGGGACGGGACAGTATCCATTCGACCAAGTAGCACACAAGGGTTATACACGGCCTACGAACTCATAGCGTATAGGGAAGCCAACTTGGAGTTTCTAGAAACCATTATAGATGCGCCGTACCTATTAGACCACCTAGTTACGGAATTCGACGAAACCGGACCTAAGGTTCCGGTGCAGTCGCTACATCGCATCGTGTACGCTATAATGGCTAACGCCCTTTTCATTGACATGGATAGTAAACCGAAGCGCGAGGAACTATTATACCTACGACTGTTATGGTTGCGCAAGCCCGCTCAAAACATTTGGCAAAATGACCCAACGGAAGACATGGACTTAATTCCAAACATGGACCATGACGCGGACATAACATTCATCGACGAAGAGGAACTTGAAAGTGAGTTGAGTGCAGTACTCAGTGACGCCAGCGATGACGAATTTGACATGCCAGCAATTGACTCACTCGACTCTGACGAGCTCATTTCTGAGCTGGGTTTCGCCGTGGGCACTGAAGTTGCCAGAAATGGACATGACGATAATGCTACTGATAGGAGTGACCGGGTATCACCGATCAGGTCGGTACGGTCCTCTCCAAACCTATTAGGACAAGGTATAAAAGCTGCGGTCGGATTGCTAAATAAGGGAACTAAAATAATGGGATTGCTAGTTGCTCTGTTAATCCTTCATCAGTTAGGGCAAACTCACGCTATCGCTACGCCATTCTCAGACCAAGTTGCACGCTTAGGAGCCATGGTAAATCAACAAGTGGGTACGCTAATCGAACCACAAGGCTTGGTAATAACTGCTTCACAGTCTACCTTTTTACCAATAATTTTAAGACTATCGTTAGATGGACTACAACCTAGTAGACAAGCAACTGGTATGGCGTGGTGTGTATACACTCCTCGGGGTAAACCATGCTTGGGGAACTGCTGTCCAAACCCAAATTGTACTACCATGCCGGATTTACAACAGAAAATACAGGAATTAGAAAGAGAATTAAGGAGCACCTATCAAGGTGTATTGGACACTAGTTACTACATGGCACTAATGCGCGAATATTGCGAAGCGAACTCTCATCTTTGTGAGGAACCTAAGGTTAGAAAGAAACGATTTCTCGCTGCATTAGCTGGAGCCGCAGGCGTAGTAACAGGATTTTTAGGTGTAGGTGTAGCGTTCACCAACGCTGTACACCTTAAGGACTTAAATAAGCAGGTGCTAGCGTTATCTAAAGAAATGAGGAACACCTATAATGTCGCTTATGGAAACTCGCGAGCTATAATGAAACTAACGCACGCTAACGAGGAGTTATACTCATTTTTACATCATGAGATGCAGGTAGTAGTCGCTATGATCGATCAGGTAAGGTGCCAGGAGCAACGCTATGTAACTGAGGTCCACCGCGAGCTAGTTAACCACATGTTTCGCACTAGCCTTCGATCATCGGTCGACGCTGTCATGGAAGCCATGATGAGCGGTCAATTATCACCTAAGGTAGTGGACGCATCCACGCTAAAGAACTTATTCCAAAAGAACTCGCAGATATCGCAGAACATTTTAATACGCGACCCAGCACTAGCATACCAGTTCGGACAAATCTACCCAGTGCACATCGATCTAGGCTCATTTAAATTTGCTTTCATACTGCGGGTGCCATTAGTTACGTCGGACGACGTCCGACCCTACTTCCGCATATACAACGTCGGCTGGAACGTCCCAGAACGCAGCGCTCACATGAAATTACCATTACCTGATTACGCTACACGGATAGAACGAGCGCGGTACGAAGTACTAAAATTACACGCATGCAACACGCGACCAGGTATTGCATTCTGCGAAATACACGCCTTAGCAACGGATCATACATCACGCTGTTTGGACTGGATTATCATGGGCGAGGACGCTCCAGAGGAAGCTCGCCAACTTTGCAAGAACAGTGCATTGGTCGGGCCAATGGCAAACCATACCGATGTCTACACCACGGCACAAGGAGTGTTAATTCGAACTGCTGAACGTAAGGCTGTCGTCTCCAAGAAGAAACATCTTAGCCACGTTACCCGAGGAGAGACAATTAACATCGCTGACAACGGAGTTTTGTGGTTGTCACACAACAACTATACCCAGCTCGTGGTCGGGCCACTTATGCTGGCTAGCACACTAGACGCGCAGGAAGTCACAATCCATATTGGACCTAACATCACTGTCCATGACTTTCCGGACATACCGCTCAAACCAATTGCTTGGAGCTCGTTGGAACACGCCAAAGCGACGAACTTACAAGTCCAACAAATAGCAGACGAGCAGTTGAAGAAGGTAATTGACTTCCCATACATCACTACCACTGGCGTAACTCCTTACTTATGGATGCTCATCGTGCTAGCAATTGCCGGGATAGGGGCAATAATCTACTTTAGGAAGAAAGCTGGATTCTTCCTAAATGCATAATGGGACGCTTACAGCGTTGGTGGCAACAACGACCATGTGCTCGTGAGGAACTAAGGCGACCTGAATTGCATGTTAAGACGGACAATGAGTATGGCACCACAACCGCGCCGCGACCAACTGTCTCAGCCCCAGCTGCTCCCACGGAACATCTCAAATTACGTACAGTGAGTCCACGCCGCTCAGCACGACTAAACGCTACCAACGAAGACGAAAGCGTCGTTCTAGTAGAGCCTACTGAATTATTCGCGGTATCTGAGCGATCCCAACGTAGAGGACACCGGACAGTAGCCTACCACCGACAGGTCAACGCGATACATCATATGGACGCACCCTTACTCATCAATGCATTTGTGTACCGCACGCCAGTACTTACACTAATAGATACAGGGGCAGATGTTTCCATCGTGTCCCAATACTTGGTAAATAAATTAGGCCTCCAGCCGCAGCCTGACGATTCCACTAGGATAGTATCTGCCACCAAACAGGAATTAGCATTAGATGGCAGCATAAGTGTACCTTTGTCGATCGGGTCCATAAAGGTACAAACTGAATTCTTTGTCACTAAAACAGCACCTTATCACTGCATCATAGGAACAAATTTCATGTCCCAGTTGCCAAAGTGCATCATAAATTTTAAGGAACGTTGCTTAGAAATAGCAGTGGATGAGGAAGAGGCTAAGATACCTTTTGCAGGTCTAGAGCGCTACGACCCACCACTAATTGCAGTAATGTGTCGGAAGCTCACCACCATAGAACCAAACACTGAAACATTCATTAATGCGATTCCCGAAATAGCTGAAACAGGCGTAGGACCGGCACTATTTGTGCCCGCACCAGAAATGGTTGACATCGCAATGGCACATGCATTAGTGTTAAGAAGTCAAAGAACCATACCAATCGCAGTAATTAATTTCGGAAATACACCGGTCACTATCTATGCCGGACAAACAATAGGTCACATTGAGGTAATGATGAACCCCAACGTGCAGTTCTTGAAGGACACAAACAAAAATTTGATCCGGTATGAGGAGCACAAACCTGCCAAGCAATTAAATAACATTACTGCACACCCTGAAAGGATCATCCAACACATAGAGGCAGGAAAAAGGTCAATTGACCATGAAAGAGCTCAAACGGTCTTGAGTAAAATAGATTTTGATAAGACCCTATTGTCGCCGTTTGAGCTAAAACAGTTGAAAACCGCAATTGCTGAAAACGCAGATGTCTTCAGCACGCACGACTTTGATTTAGGACGCTACACAGAACATAGGCACCGCATCGAGACCGGAGACGCTAAGCCAATTAAGCAAGCACCGTATCGACTAGCACATTCCTTGCGCGAACCGCTTCGCGAGGAACTCAACAGTATGCTAGATGCGGGACTAATATCACCATCAAGCTCACCTTGGGGATCACCAATAGTGTATGTAACCAAGAGTGACGGCTCACTCCGACTCTGTGTGGACTTTCGGAAGGTAAACACAGTAGCAGAACAGGACGCATATCCATTGCCTAGAATGGACGACATTGTAGGATGCCTCCGAAACACCAAATTAATGTCCAGCTTAGATCTAAATAAGGGTTTCTGGCAGCTAGAATTAGATCCAGAAACCAAAGACAAAACATCTTTTGTAACAGTTCATGGGCAATATGAATACAACGTCCTACCGTTCGGATTAAACTCATCCCCAGGAGCTTTTCAACGTTGCATGTCCATGATTTTAAAGGGGTTAGAGTGGGAAAAATGTTTAATCTATATTGACGACATACTAGTATTTTCGCCAACATTCGAAGATCACTTGGCAGACCTAATCAAGGTTTTCGATCGTTTTCGTAGGGCAAACTTAAAATTAAAACCATCAAAATGCCATTTTGGCAGAGGTAGTCTAAAATATTTAGGACACATAATTAGTACAGAAGGCGTAAAACCAGACCCAGAAAAGGCAATAGCAATAGAGGAATTCAAACGCCCGGAGACGCTGAAGCAGCTTCAAAGTTTCCTGGGACTAGTAGGTTACTATCACAAAGTTATACCAAACTACTCGGACATATGCGAACCACTCAATGAGTTAAAACGCAAGGATGCAGTATTTAAGTAGACTCCTAAGTGTGAGGATGCATTTAAGAAGCTAAAACAAGCGCTATTAGATGAACCAGTACTAACACATCCCGATTTCACGCAGCCGTTCATTTTACAAACGGACGCTTCAGGATATGCAATGGGCGCAGTGCTCTCGCAGAAAACTAAACAAGGTCTCAAACCCATTGCATACGCAAGCAAAGCTCTGTTAGATTATCAACGCCGCTACCCCGCAATCGAGGCCGAAGCTCTCGCAATCAGATGGGCAGCGTTACACTTCAAGCACTATTTGGTAGGGCACAAGTTTCATGTCGAAACCGATCACAAACCGTTAAAAGCCTTGTTTGACAAACCACCTAGAAACTCACGCTTATCCCAGTGGCGCAGTGAATTACTACTTGAATTCGGAGGATTTGAAATACTATATAGACCAGGTAAAGAGAACGGCAATGCCGACGCGTTGTCGCGGGATCCTAGGTATGACCCACACATAAATGAAGAAACAGGAGACACGTATGAAATATTAATGATGGGTCGAGGACGACCCACCGGACCTCGCCCACCCACAACCTGCGCAGCATGGGACCAATCGCATCTGCCGTATCCCGTACGCACAGTGACACCGCTCACACCTGGGGCGCCAACAGCAGTAATAGGAAGTCCGATAGCTCCCCCAGGACAGCCAAACCCCGAGGCAATCCCATCGCAACTAGTTCCCGACACGCAGATAACTACAGTACCCCCAGCGACGCTAACACAGCAAGCAGCCACGCTCAGTGCTATCCCAATTAGAATGGATCCAGGAGGAACACCAGCAATGTCAGTACACACTACAACAATCTCGGGTTCTGGAGTCGGACCTCAGGCTCGAGGATCTAAAAGGCCACACCGGCCCGAATCAGAAACCGTAGGACTAAGAGCAACCACATTACCGACAGAGCAGGAATTTGATAGGCTCATGAAATTAATGATGCACTATGAAACTGAAATATTACCAACAGTAAGGATCGAGGACGCACAAGACACCCACGAAAACATATACCTACCATTCTTTTCAGACCTCCCAGATTTTAATCTAGTACGGCTCTTGCCGTACATCCAAAGAAATGACCCAGAACTGGGTCCAATTTGGTGGTATTTATACAACAAAACACGGCCCAAGGCCGAATTGGGCGCACTAAGAATAGAAATGCGGGCTCATTACTTCGAACTAGCCCAAGACACGAAAATATTATATATGCATCCATTACAACCAGGGGACATAAATTACAAATTGTGCGTCCCAATTACACTAGTACAGCAGGTACTCAAACACGAACATAACACCTTATATGGAGGACATCCTGGCCGCGATCGGCTACTAGCAAAATTAAAGCAATTTTACTACTGGAAGGGTATGTCGGAGCACGCACAACAATGGATCAGGCGATGCACTCTATGCCAATCCGCGAAGGACCCAATTGCTCGGATAACCACCGGATTGGGTAGGGTTCCGTTGGCAAATCAACCAATGTATCGTGTATTCGTAGACATACTCGATATTCAAGTTCGGTCGCAAGCGGGTAACCGCTATGTTATTGCATTCATCGATCAATTCACAAAATTTGCAATAGCAGTGGCAATAAGGCACCAGGATGCACACACAGCCGCACACATATTTTTATATGAGGTAGTCAACAAGTACGGAGCTCCCAGGGAACTATACTCCGACAGAGGAGGTGCTTTCACCGCACACATGTTTGAAAGTCTGTGCCAGGAAATGCAGATATTTCGACACATGAGTTTAGCTTACCACCCTCAGGCAAATGGAGAAATTGAACGATTTAATAGGACTTTACTATATTTATTACGGGTAAGCGTACCACAAAATGATCATCACTCATGGGATGTATCATTACCATTTTGTATCATGGCTTATAATTCATCAGTACACACCGCAACAAAATACCCACCATTTTTGCTCATGCATGGATTCTATCCCAGGTTACCCGGAGAATACGACACGCATAGTGCAGCCACAGGATACACAGGAGCCCACTCCTATAGGGCCAACGCGCAACGCTGGATGGCTTCTATTAGGGAACGCGCATACCAGTCAATGAGAGCCGCTCAAGAGATAAATCAGCTGAGGTACAATAGGCGTACCCGCGAACCTCGCTATCAAACAGGTGAGTTAGTTTGGGTCTATAGGCACGACACCACACCGGGAACATCTAGAAAACTTACGCCTCGTTGGTGCGGACCATACAAAATACTAAGGATCACTCCGCCATGCATGCGTGTAAGAATGCATTCCAATCCGGAAGGCATGGAACATGTCGTGCACATTAATAGGACAAAACCTTGTTTTAGGGCATTATATCCAGTGCCTAATGTAGGGGACTGGCTAGGTCAAGTACACGCTTCCGTATTAGAAAGGGGTCTAAATGAACCAACCCAACGAATTATCGCTGATAGGGATTTTGTTACCGAAATATAACCCGTAGATGAAGTAGCAGTGCGTACCGTAAGAACAGCAGTCAGTGATAGTTCAGACACCGAGAGTATAGAAATGGGTGACCCTAACGATCCTAACTTATATCGTCGGACATACGCAGAAATCGAGGCCGAACAAGCAGCAGTGGAGCACATTGAGTATCGGACGGACGACTACGAGCCGCAGAATCCAAGGACAGTCAGGAATCGGATTCCTCTGACTGATCCAGATAGAGAAATAGAACCCTCTTGGCCACCAATATCGCAGGAACAGGTTACAAGCCAAGAAGCATTTTCATACATACCAGAACCTGGTAGCCGAGACACTCAGGTAGAATATGGACGACACACTGTACCAGTAACAACGATGGAAAGGATAGCAGCCACCAGCGAGGAAGTTCCATTCGGCGTACCGACTGTAGGTGTAGGCATACTTGAAGGACAACACTTCTATCCCGCGGATGTTACGCTGTCCACTACACCTCGAGGAGCTTCAGGTGGAATCGTCGTACCTGGTCCATACACTTCAGGAGACCTGCGCTATGCAATTATGCTCGCTGCTCAGGACCATCCATTATTTCAATCACGACCAGCTGAACATATTATGGCATCACGGCTGCGGGTACCAATGGAAATGTCAACTCAAACTGTAGGAGACTATTCGACAATACGCCCTTATAGCGCTCCACCAGCAGCTGCCGACAGGCCTATGTCTCCCCATCAATATGTTTATCGCGAGGCAGCCTTTACTCAACCACCAGGGTCACCAATGTCCAGCTATTTATCAGAAACATCGGGCGAAGGCACCACGGTGGACGTGAGAGCAGCTGAAGCAGACGACGAGTTAACTAGCCAGACATCGCAGGACCCCTCTTCAGCTGAACGACGCGGTCAAGCAGGACAGGAAACATCCAGCAGTAGTTCTCGAACACCTACTACGCAACCAGGAACCTCCGACTCACTAAGCGAATTCACGCTTGCGGAATCAAGCAGCGAACCACCAGCACCCCGAATGGGAATCGTTCGCGCGGTAACCTTAGATACCTCTGCCCGCACACGAGCATCGACAGAAGAACGAGGAAAGGCACTTGTTGGACGGGCCACGCAACGAAAACAAGTTGCATCAGCACGAGGAGGTTTGACCACCCAGTCTGGCACCACTGACCAGCCAGGACCATCCGCGGTAACCATCACAGCGCAGGTACACCCCACTACTGCTGCTACTACCTCCTCAGGAATAATACGCCTTAGTACGACTCATGCGACGGTCCCATCCAGACACTTACTACATCGCTAGGCCAGGGACCGGGTCTTTAGGCCATACGGCGCAGCATCAGACGAAGAGATAGGAGACGCCTTACGCAGACATAGACGCGTAACCTTCCAGGAACCCGGGACGACCATCACTGAAACAGCAGGAACATCAACCAGGCTAGCCTCTACTACACGCACCCAATCCACCACTGTCACCACTTCAATGACCAGTGCACCAACACCAACCCCACGACAACTTTTAATGGAAGGACGCTCGCCAGGTGGGACACAGCCACCAACCTCATTCTCCCGATATCCTTCTAGCCAGGAATTACACCCTGCAGCTTGGCGACGACGAACACCCCGACCACCACCCTATGAAGAGTCTGACTCGGACGACCCTGACCTACGGGTGGACTAATCCTAACCATACTCGCACGTACCTCAACACTAGTAAACACGACAGGCCAACAAAAGGGGAGTAGAAGAGGGGATCAGGAATACATTCACAGGTAAATAAGACTATCTTTGCACTCAGACTTATTTCGGTATACACATTATAGATGCGACGAAGCTACAGTGCCAACGACATCCAGATGCCAATGCTACCAAAAGGCGTGCGGCACGTACCGATGGTTTGCGGCGGCGGCGTCTATCCGACGGTACCTCTTTATCAAGCTCCACCAGGATCGCGCGGGGAGAATTTCGCCTCCAAAGGGGCCCGCCGGCCAATGCTCGCCAACGTGACAACGACGCTGGACAAATTCGAACATAACGGACGGCGCCTGTCCAGCGTGTCTGAGCATTTCCACCTCATCGTCCTGGAGCTGCTGGATTACAACAACGCCGCAAAAGAGTTGGCCGAGGCGAACATCAGCCCAACCGAACTACAACTCCGTAGCATCGCACTCCATCGCCGCCTACCGATGGAGAGACGCTACATGCTGAAATCTTATTACCCGCATATCATGCGGCCAATACTACTGGCCAAATTCAGCATGCCTGAATATGCGGAGGAGTTGGAGGCCACGAACGACCGGCGTCTATACAACGCCTCGCTCGACGATTTCTGGGGAACTGGCGCCTTCCACATTGACTGTTGTTGCGGGCGCACGTTCCATAACGTGACGGGTCGCCTGCTCGAGGAAATCCGGGCATATCATCGGGACGGCCTCGTTCGATGGCCCCAGGTCATAGTCGCAGGTGACGAACAGGCGTTGCCACTACTTAACGTCGCCGATCAACATAATTGGTTGGTGTTCGCATGGCCACGCATGGAGATGGCCGACTTGATACAGTGGGCCAACGCCTTCGTCACGCCACAGACGGACTGCGTAATCGTCCTCGGCGGTTGTGGCAAACTATGGCAAACGGACCGCAAAGTTTATTCGCCCAGTGCGTTCATCAAACGCATTAAGCGGAAACTGGAGGTCCTCGAACGACGCCTCCGAGAAAATGCGGCCGTCTTCATAGCTCCGCCGCCACCACAGTGGAATGCCACGAATTACACCCGCGAGGCGTGGGCTACGGAGCTGCGTACACGGAAACTGCGCCTTACCGCGGACCACCAAGCGCTCCGAAACGTCGTCATGGCCCCATGGTCGGTACCACTAACGGCACCCGAAGCCTGGTATATGGTCGGACCGTTCAACCGGGGTGAGGATCGCCAACGATGGGCCGAACCGGTGGTGGCACCTGCCTACCACCCGGAGCTGGTCAATTGGGTGGGCCATTATGTTCGTTGCACAGGACTTTTTCGTCTTGGTGAACAACGCGGACGTGACGACGAAAAATAAGTCTCAGTAAGGAACTATTCGCACGTGAGTACCTTCAGCATTAGGAAGTAGAGGATTAATACGAGGTTATAGAACGCCCTGAAGCAATGGCGAATGCGATTCACTGGCACTTAGAGAACCCCACTTTAGGACAAATGCAAGAATTTGAGGGTAGAATTAGAAACTGTGTGCACCACCGCACTCAATCATACACACACGCGCAGCGAAAACCGACCAGCATACGGTAAAGGGCGGCCATTTATAAATGCTATATTTACAGATGGACAACAGCGTTCGGCAACGCGGTGAGAATAACAAGGACGACTGCAGCGTTCGGCGACGCAGCGACAGTCAACTGGACCAAAGCGTTCAGCAACGCAATGGCAGCGACACCAGACGGTCTGAAGGCGGCCCGGCCCGACGGTTATCAACAACTGGGCCATACGCTCCGCCCGAGGCCACTACCTACAGCCTGCCCAGTATCCCGACCTATCACGTCGACTTAACGCAGCCTATGTCCCGTTCCTGTCGCACGGTACCGAGTGGCCGGAGCTGTCCAACATGCACGAGGCAGCGACGCCCTTCCATCATGACTGCACTACGGCCCCGACCGTCGAACAACACTACCAGGTAAGGGTGCTGCTTGTGCTTGGCCTGATGGAAGCAGCCAACGAACTAATGGACATGATCGGCACGCCGCAACAAATAAATGCGAGAGCACGGGCGCTAAAGGACGAACTGGTCGACAACATTACAAGCGCCCGGCTCAAACCCCTGCTTGAGCACATCATGCGGCCAATACTGCTCCGCAAATTCAGCATACCCAGCTATGCGCGGATCCTACATCTAACAGGCACTCGACCGCTCCTGGAAGTAACAACAGATACCTTCTGGGGCGTCGGACGGACAATCCAACAACTGCGGCAGGGCGAACAACCCAGACACTGCCACAATGTCATGGGTCGGCTCCTGGAGGAGGTGCGTGAGTACCTTACTTCTGGGTACGCTTGCTGGCCGCACGTCATCATTATGGGCGACGCGCTTCCGCTGCCGTTGTTGGAAATAGCTAACGACAATAAGTGGCTAGTGTGCGCATGGCCTGGCACCACGCTAATACGCATGATCCAACTTGCCAGCGCTGTCCTAACGCCGCTCACCAAATGCGTCATCTTACTTGGAGGCTACCAATACATCTACCGGAAGGCGCAATCGGAGCAGCTCCATGCGACCAACCCAAACGCAGCCTTCAAGAAGATCAAACGCCATCTGGGAATGCTATCTCGGCGAGTACCAGCGCGCACGCCCGTGATTGTCGCACCGCCGATACCTCGATGGGCCGCGACCAACCAGGATGCAATGTCGTGGACCATCGAATGCAAACGCATAGTCGCCAACCATCGGCAACAGCACGACGCATTCCACAACATCTACTTCCCGAACTGGCCGGTCGCTTTTAACGCTGCTGACGCCTGGGAACGAGACGAGCCGCATATGGAATGGCAGGAGCGCCCACAGTTTGAGGAACCAATGGTCTCCAAGTACTGCCTGCGTAATCTGCGGGAGTGGGTCGGCCAGTTAGTGCGCGATGCCGAACTTGGACGCTTAACGCGGTAGGCGAATGCAATAAGGGGCATAGAGCGTGAACCATTAGAAAAGTAGGAGTAAGCGTGCGAGTATTCTAAAAACATAGCTAGTGGATAAGGATGGCTGGAACAAGAAAAGCGAGAAATAACGAGCTACGACAAACATAAACACGGTATAGCAAAGAACCGGTAGGACAGTGCAGGGCGAGCGTAGTAGTGCACCAATGCAAATTACCAAACTGCGAATCGAGAACGGACAAAAAAACACCTCTGAATGACCTAATAATAGGAAAGTTGTTACCTGCATTAGAGCGAATAAAGTGTAACTTCAGTACAAACTAAAGTAGTCAAACTAATTATCGGGAGTACTATGAGCGGCACCTAAGTAACCTGATCAGGATAACTTCTATTACCAAATTAGAGCGGACTAAGTGAAACCCAATCATGAATTTTCCAACAAGATTACCGAAATTTCAAATAACGGGAACTTCTGGGATTTGGCACCCCGGCGGCCGGACCTTTTCCTAGGGGTTCCTTGAATCTGGAGCATGGGACCAACCCTGTCCAGAACTCTGGAGGTACGTGCTAAATATATGTATATATTATGTGACATAAGATATTGTTATGTTGCGTGCAAGGGGCCACTTATTTGGCCTCACAAGTGACAATAAATGGCATTTTTCAAAATATATGTTCTTCAAAGACGCAAAATTTTACAAACAGGCATAAAATATTATAGGCCATAAGGGAAAACTTCCAAAATTACCGAAAATAAAGGGAGAAGGGACGCGTTTTTGGTGATAACCAAACAGTTTGATCGTCCTTCTACCCTCGTTTTAGCAAATTTTAACAAATTTTAACAAATTTTGGGAAATTTTCGGGTAATTTTTGCAAAATTGTTGAAATTACTGCAATTTTAAATCCAAACGGGCTAAACTTTACAAATTTCACGCCCAAGCGGGCCAATTTTTTCGAATTTCACACCAATTTCACTTCATTGATATCAAGGGCTGTACATCACACGGAACTAATCATACAAAATTTTCACTTTCTACTCATATCTCGACCAATTTAACTTACTACCATAAGTAAGGAGTCTATAAAATCCAAAAAATTTTAAGAGATGTAACAGCCCGGGTTTTGCGAGGGATCTTAAACATTCAAAATCAGGCCATAAAGGCCTCAAAATGCAATGGATAAAAGGGCGATCGGATACAGGTGGAGCGTGGTCCGGACTATAACTTGTGTATTGTTGTTTCGTTGTTATAAAATAAATTCCATACCATCATTGTATTGTGTTGATACGGTCACGCTCCACCAGCCCGAGGTGCGCGGGGTGATTTCGCACCAAAATTGAATCAAAATGCTACTGCAGGAGTATCCGATCGATCCCAGGATGTTATTACGTTATGAATAATATCGATGCATTATTATGTAAATGATTCATATTGGAGCGTGGTACGGATGCGTAATCGAATCGGCCGGGGACAGGGAAAAGGATTTCACGATTCTATTCACAATTTGACTCAACAGATTTTGCAAAGTAGGTGCCCCAGGGTCGTTTCCGGTGCGCATCCGTAAATAATAATGTGTGCTTATTTGTTAAGTAGTACAATGTATACTGTATGTAATACCAAGTGTCAGGATGGGTCACGGCACTGTGCAGAACCCCACAAAAAGGTGCGTTTTTGAGTTTTCTTTTCGATGTTTTGGGACCTGGGAAGACCTATCCTGACATGCGGGAAAGTAAATAATTAGCTTGTGTACCTGTATATATCATGGGATGTTGCGAACAGTTACTTCGTATTTTAGAAAACGCTAGGAGCAAGCGACAAGACGACTAACTTCAACTTCTGAGGGGTGTTCTATCATTTTGGAAATTTTGGAGTATTTTTAATGTTTAGGCAAAAAGGGGGTGATAACACCGTGATCAGGGATCTTTAAGGCTTCAAAATTGTTCCTTCGGGTCAACATACTCCCAACCCGTAAGTACTTATGGACCCCCGATCCCGCGTTTAAACTCCCAAATTTTCGGGCCCTAAATCACTACATCTCAAACCAAAACTCCCCGATTTTTGGACCCCTACACCTCGATTGGGTCCCATACTAACTATAATATTGAAAACCGGGGGCCATCCGCCCCAACGGGTCTGCGCAGGATTCCCATAACCCAATCGGGACCCAAAATTTCCCTATCGTGCACGCATTCTTCTGCCTCTAACGGGCCTCCTAGGGTGCTTACACTAAATTCAAGACTCTCACAAGCAGGCGACCAGCCAGGGCATGGATATGATCCCGCCCCCGGCCGCCTACTCCATCCTGTTCCTGAAATATGAGCAAAAAACTAACAAAATTACAATACGTTTGAAGCGCCTAAAGCGCTGATATGTTTTGCCATCGTCGAAGGCCTCGCGCCGACCAGCGCGAGGTTTTGTTGTTTACGCGGCCTCTCGATATTGTGGCCAAAAGTTGTCTGCTTGGGGCGTTTATCATATTGTTTTGACCATAGTCCGACTACAGCAACACGAGCCCGGCTAATGTGTGTGTATTATTATTATAGTTGTCGCCAATGCTATGGGCTGTTGGTTATTATGTGCGTGGACGAGCCTGCTATGGTCGCCTTGTTTTGTTAAATACATATATTTTCGGCTCGTTCTGTTTTGTTATATACATCTGTGTTGGCGGCGGTGACTTTAAAGTTTTAAATTTAAAACTTGACGCGATTTTGAGAGCTAGAGCACACAGAGAGGAGAGCAAGCAAAGGGTGTTTAGGCTAGGTATAAAAGAGACTGCCCGATTCCCCGATCGGGACCAGTCGAGAAATGTTTGCTTAAGTTTGGCGGTTGTCGCCAATTAAAATTATAGTTTTCGCTATGTTTTGCTTTTTGTTTTGGGCTTCTCTTTTAGACTTACAAGGGTTGGTTTCTCGCCGTACCCCTACGGTGGAGAGCCCTCCCTGGATCTAGGACTTTCACAATCACGCAAGGGCGGCCCTTTGCGGGCGTTGGAGTGTCGGAAGGATGCTCCGCGCGCCCGTAAAGGTCGGATCCCGACAAAATTCGTGAAATTGCATCAAATGGCTCAAAATCCTGATCGATCGCATCTCGACTGGTTCCCCGCTCCTCGGACATTTTCTTTCTTTCACAGGTCCGAGGAGTGATCAAAATTTCTACTTCAAGGCAAATGTCAGTGTGCAAAATTTCTAGGTTATGGCAAAACTGCTTAGGGTTGTGTTCTACTTGATAAAAATTTTCTACTCCACGGCAAGTGATTCCGTTTTCGAAGGGGCAATTAAGTGGTGTTTTGAAAGGTCTAATCAAAAGTTCAAAGGTGATAGGAGTGACAATGGGACGTAGTTGTTTGCATCCTCGGGTGACACGCGTTGTCCCCAATTATCTGAAATCGAGCAGCAGCGTCGAATCCCCATTCGTTCGCTGTTTCTTCTGCTTCTGGTTAGACTCCGATGCAAACGACCGCGGACCCGACCGCGACAAAATTTCACTAGGCACTCGTTGAGCATAACACGAAACAGAGACTGGAGCTGGCGGTGAGCTGAATCGTATTAAAATTTGGTGGGACGTGGGTTTTCTAACCGTGCAACTACGGGGAAAATCTAGGTCGGCACCCTCTCCCGGAGCTCTCTGGGAGCGAGTTTCGAATTAGGCGAAGTGGTCGTGGGCCGCTCCAGTCGCTGTTGGAATTGCACGAATTTCTGGATCTTCCGTCCTATTTACGCGAAGTTCAAATCACCTAATAGGACCAATCATAGTGGGTCAATAGATAAACAACCGTTTAATTGACAAAAGCAAAATTGTGGAAGTCCCAGGAAAAGTAGCAGTCTCATCAAAATTTTGTCTGGCTCTTATTTCGGTCAAAGGTTCCTCAGGGTATAGCACTCGGAAGAGCATGTAGTATATGCTGCAGGGTATCTTGTAGGGTACTCGAAACTAATAACGTTACAATATACATGTTGTAAATAATTGTTGTATGCCCCAATTGGGCGATATTATAAGGTGTGCCAAATACAAAAACGCATCAATAGTAAAACGATTGAACCGCGTGTCACTTCTGGAAGCAGTTCGGAAATTTGTTTAATTGTCTAACCACAGTAGTTTTGCCTTGAATACTTCTAGCCTCGGTAAGCGCCCCTAAGGATCTATGAGCTCAAGTCAATTTTAACCGCAGCGAGCAACACCTCCACAACACCACGCCCGGTCGATTAAGTTCTCCCGCACGCTTCCACTTCAGAGTCCGAATCAGCGATCCTCTCCGCACTTTGCATTATACCCGCACTGTCAGGAACGCCTCTGCCGCTAACCTCTTGCAGTTAATCCTCGCCTTGCATAGCCCGCCGCCCGGCTTGCAACTCAAATAATTAGAATCTTGACACCCAAGGGACTGGGGTCTCCGCCTCAGTGCCTTAACGTTAAAATAAGTAACTAAACTTTGTCACCATTCAAGTTTCATAGGGCCAGTCTTACCTAGGATTATAACGGGACAATGGCACAAGGGGACCTACCAACTAGGAACCTCACCAAGATTACATTAGGACCAGAGAACCCCGCTTAGGGGAACGAATGGATAATGAGGGAAAGGCGAGTCAGCCTTATTACCTGTGAGCAGGCTTAGGGGTTGACTCTCCCTCGGGGGACCTCATACCATTAGACACGTGGGCCAATATAGGGGCCAGGCCGAACACCCTGGTTAACCCACCGGCAGCCTGCTAAGCTAAGCGGTTCCCTTAGGTCATCGCATAGATCACCAGGGAGTCGTGGAAGCCAGGGTTGTCCGGGCACCACAATAGAGTAAACAGTGGTGCAGCTGGGATCCCTTAGGGCCAGAACTGGTCCTAGTACAAGTTAGTCGATCACTAATAGTCATATTCCGGTTCCGGAATATTCACGCGTCTTTGTGGCGGTTGCAAGGCTATAGTGTTTAACTCGGGCTGTTGGATTGATTTGGACTGCTTATATTTAGTAATCATTGATGTTGAAATATTGTGTAATAACGGAGGGCCGTGAATACCGTTTTAATGGATGGAAATCGTGAAGTGTCTCGAAAGATAATTTGAAGTTAAAATACTTATTGTGCGGTTGGTTGGGCAAACGCTATATTTGATTGTCGGACTGTAGAGCGTTTTTGCGTTCGGGTGTTATCGGCTACACAATTCCGGAACAGGCATGAGATTGGATTCAATTAATAAAGATTCGTGATAAACCAGCTGTTATTGATTTCAATCTGAAAGACCGTGATAAAACCTTATTAATAAATCTCTGAGCCGCTACCGTAGTAGGGTTGGTACCGGAAATTGGAAGAGCCTTCGGATTTTCACTCTTTACTTGTACGCTAGGCCACGATCTCGCGCGTCCCGGCTACTGAAGTATAGGAATATTTGGTGGCTAGAGTTGTAAATAAACTGTGCGTCTTGTGTATTATAGTAACTGCTGGGGGTCGGAGCGTCGCGTAAGCTCGGAACTACACTGCCACCAAAGAAATCGAGCTCCGACATGGTGGCCACGACGAGGCCAAGGCCAATGCTAATCCTGTGAAGATCCTGTTGGTACGTTTGCCGTATTGGATTGGTTTGTGGTTAGTGGTGGTATTTACTGACATTTACTTAGTGTTATTTTCCGCGCGTTACAGCACGAATTGGTAAGTAGCTTAGCTGTGACTAGTTAAGTTTTTAAAATTTTTACATCATGGACGATACAGCGGCACTAATGCCTAGTGACGATACCACTCAGTGGACGAAAGGAATAGATAGCACGAGTACGCCTGTACCAACAGCTACTGAAGGTGGCACTACATCAATGGGAGATACTACGTTAACCCCGTTGGAAGCGACATTGCGTCGAGTGGAGGTAAGGTTAGTCGATATAAGGCGTAAATACGATGAGATAACTGACTTAATACGTGACTCTAGTCGTCAATATGATAAAATCATGGTAGATACAGTGGAGCCCGAACGCAGATTCCAAAATTTTGTGGTACGACAAAATAATGATCTACATGAGCAAATAGAACGACAAAATAGTGACATACGCAAACAAATGGACGAGATGCGGGGTAATCTTAACCAGTTGCGAGACCTGATAGGTATGGATCCTGTGTCGTCTCCAACATCTGAAATAGGAATCGAAGACTCAGTTTACATGGACTCCACTGTGGTGGATGCAGATACTAGGCCAAAGGCGCGTCTGGATTTTGAGCCTATGTTCCCGGTAACAGGTCCAGTTGAGACTGCACCATCTCGAGTATCGGTACCCTTGACAACTATACCGGTTTTGTCTTGTGACATTATGTCGGCACCTGTTGCATCTCCACGTGCACGTGTGTCCGCTCCAGCTATGTCAGTTCCAGCTTCAGTCCCTACAGTGTCGGCTGGGACCAATACTCGCGCAGCTATAGCTACGTCTGCGTGTACACAAACGGCTGCTGATGTTGCTAACTCTGCGCCTGTTGCCGCGGTTGCTCCTGCTATGCCGTCTATTGTGGTTAATGTGCCACCCCCGAAAGAGCCTGTTAACATGGAGAGATTTGATGGTAATTCGGATTTTGCCACGTATTTTCGTAGGTTGGAAACTGAGTTCGAGTTAGCAGGTGTAGACAGTTCAGATGATAAATTTCGTACACTGCGTAAGAAATTGAAAGAAGTCGCTCGCAGGTTTGTTGAATTATTGATGGCCAGTTCGGAAGCACCATCCACTTATGAAGACTTAGCTCTCCAGTTGCATGAACGATTTGCAGAAAGTCGAGAATTTGTGGACGAAATTCAGCGGTTCCAACAAATGAGCCAGAAAAGTTCTGTAGCAGATTTCGCTGATGAATTGGCTTTGCAGTCCCGTTGAAATTAGGTTATCAGCATGCTGCGAACTTATTGCGCAATACGTTTTTGCGAGGAATGCGACGTGGATTACGTTCGCTCCTGATTCATGGTGACCAATGGTCTTTTGACGAATTAAAACGTCGCGCTGTACACATTGAGCGTACGGAAAAATTATTGTCGAGAACTGACGATGATGGAGTTTCATCGCGACTCCAGCGATCATGGAGACCAAGTCAAAACGCTAACACTAATAGTGGTGCTGTTCCCAGAAGGAATGATGGTCGACAGACTCCTACGCGTTTGAGTGGCGAACACGGGAGTAATAGCGTGAAAAATACCCGAGTTGTCGAGAGAACTTCTGAGTCCTCAGTAGTGTGTTATGACTGTAGTGCCACCGGCCATGTTCGCGCGCGATGTCCATAACGTGATGCACGATTACGTCAACAAGAATGCGGTGTAGTGAGAGAAGTTGCTTCTTGATCATTCCCCGTGCAACGTTCGTCAAATAATGCTGAATCCACAACGCCTAAATAACTGTGGAAGTGTTTCTTATGCGGTAGACCAGGTCACTTTGCCCGCGATTGTCGTCAACGATCTGCAAATGTGGAAAAACAATTAACTGAAGATAATCGACGTCGCCCGGAACGTAAAGCAGTACAATCAGCAGCCATTGAGAATTTGACTCGTCAAATGGATGATATTTTGTCACATTTGAAGTCGGATAGAAATGTGAATAGGCCTGAAATCATGCAATAACCATCACGAATAGTGTTGCCCAAGAATTCACGTCATCAAGTACTGGTAGAAAAGGTTCCTGTGTGAACTTTCGAAGAAAATTCGGAACTTCAAAATGATATGCAAGTTTCGATAGCCCAGGTAGAGATGTTAGCTCGTCCTACCAAATCGTGTTTTTATGTTGACGTGAAAATTTATTCGTATAAGTTACGAGGACTAGTTGATACTGGAGCTCAAATGACAATCATGCTCCAAGAAGTCTATGAGGAATGTTTCAGGCGGTATAAGTTAAATTCCGAAGTGATCCAAGTATTTTCTTTCGATGGTTCCCCAGCTAGTAAGACCTGGGATGGTTCGAAGCATGGGTACATTTCGGGAAGCAGTCCCAGTACGTACCAATTCATGTAGTACCTGATATGCCAGTCGCCATTGTCATTTGAGATGACATGTTACGGCAATTCCAAACCATAATTGACTACCAGAAAATGCGAATCCTAGTTGGTGATAAACTGGTACGGTCATGGTCGTTAGGTCAACGTAAGGAAGCGACATCTGAGGAGACAGATACATAAAAATTGCCAGCATCTGAGAAATTCATAAGTGTTCCTATAGGTGCTTTCTATGTCTGCAGGGTATCCGTCGATACCGAGATTCCACCGGAGAGTACTAAACTAGTACCTTGTAACATCGATACGACCAACTTCAATGGGCAGAGTGTTATGGTAGAGTCTGACACAGATATGCGATTTAAGCGACCGATACTTTGTCCAAATGCTGTAGTTGAAGTACAAGAGGGTATGGCTTTTTATTGGGTCACAATGAAGAAAGACCTTGAAGCGTTTATTAACGCATGTGTTCCGTGTGCTCGATACAAACCTGGTCCGAATCGTCGTGGACCGCTACAACCAATTCCTGCGATGGCACGATTTCATATGGTAGGCGTAGATGTGATAGGTCCATTACCCGTCACACGATATGGAAACAAATATATTGTGAATTTTATAGACTATTTCACAAAGTGGCCAGAAGCATTCGCTACACCAGACCAAACTGCTATGACCATTGTTGATTTATTGCTGAACAAGATAGTACCCCGACACGGAGTGCCACGTGTCATTTTGTCTGACCAAGAACCAGCATTCACGTCTGGATTATTCACGTCTGAAGCAGCGAAATTAGGTAGTCGAACGGCGTTTGCTCCTTCTGGAATTTCTACTTCTCTCTTTTCTATTTTCTGCAATCGAATGAGGAAGAGAAGGAAAAGCATAGCGCGCTATTGAAGTAGCAATAAATTTGGTTGCTAAAAGCAATAATGGTTGTTATTGCTACAATTTTTGGTACGACTTGAGTTAGAATGTCAACTCCCACACGCCAGTTAGTGTTAGCAAAACAATTAGATCCTCGACAACATGGAGTGGGATTGATGCTGCGTAGTTTCGGTTTTTGGTGGAGAACTATGGCAGTGGTTATGCCCATGAGAACTTTTGGATTTCATCGGAATAATGGAGAAGTGAAGGTGCGCGCTACGTAGATGGAGTGCTAATTATGGCATTTGTCGACATGATGGCTTTCCAATGGTGTGCTCGATAAACTGTTATGAACAATTATTACAATTTAGATTTTAGGCGATCACCATATACAAATGGCTATCTAAGCTACGCTACGTTGTATATAATAAATAACAATAATAACAATTGCTGTATTTTGCGTTTTTAACGAACTATTCTACAACGTCGACAATTACAACGTCGCTACAATTGCTGGAATGGCGGATTCGAATTGGGATAGCGAAAGCGAAGGTGGGTCCTCAGAATGTTCGGATTGGTTGTCCGACCTAGAGTGTGAACAGGGAGATAACCCTCTTGAGCGTTCGATTGACGGGGTAGATCAACAGTTAGCTTGGCCAGAGGGACAACACGGTCCACCGTGGAGGAATCGTAACCATCCGGTATGGAATTTATATGCGTGGACCACTGGATTAGAAATGGTGGGTCGAGAGTTGATGCACCCCGCTAGTGTAGTTGTTGTAGACGCCCGTGACCAAATTGAGTCAGCGATAGGCATTATCGAGCGCTCAGCTACCAATTTAATAGCGTGTGATATGGAGGGTGTAAATATCAGCTACCGTCAACAGCAACAGTTTCGGGAAGCGTGGGATAAGTATTTAGACATGCATGAGAAAGATCCATATGACGTCTGCTGGCGATGGTTACCACGTAATGCGCGACTATGGGTTGAACCAAAATGGTTGGCTTATGCTGCAGGTTGGCAACGTACAGCAGCGGCTACATTACAAGTCGCCACGATCGAGGGTGTCGTCATCATTTTCGATTTAATGGCGCTTGGTCCAAATATGCCTGCAGCGCTATACGCGTGTATTGCGTCAGACGAACGACTCAAAATATGGTGGGCGATGAATAATGATAAAGGATTTTGGAACGTGCGATATTTGCAATATGGCCAGCCTTTTCCACATGCTAATTCGATGGATTTGCAAGCGGCAGTAGGTGGTCGATATAGTCTACGGCGATTTTTCTTTTTGTTCACCGCACGCATTCAACAAGATCCAACGCTGTATGGTACAACATTGTTAGGAGGAATTCGTGTGCGACAAGAAGGTCCTGGAAATTGGGTGCTGAATTTCGAAGAGTATCGCCGGTTTGTCCGATATAGCGCCCATGATGTCATGCTCATTGATGGAGCGTTGTTTATCGCAGATCGGCGTGGTACGCCTCCATCAATGGGATGCCACGATGTTAATCGGTTATGGCAATTGATTGAACAATTCCCGTGTATACTTCGAGCATTTGCAACGGATGCACGTGGCTTAACGGTGCGGGTTAATCCCGACGCCGCATTCAATCGCCGTGGTTATCAAGAAAGTATCGCTGAAAAAGTGGCTCAATGCGCTGGTTATTGGCGGCGCAAGGGTCGATGGAATGTCGAAGAGCATAGCAGCCTATATCAAATTAACGACCAAGACAATGGTGAAGCTGCTTTTGTAATCGACCTTGGAGGAAACTTACATCGCGATACTGATCGATTATTTGCAGCGACGGCAGCGCAATTAAATCGACAATTGGGCCAAAATATGCGTTTGGATCCCATTGACCTGGATCATACACGGTTGCTGAAATTCCGGAATCTGAAATGCGCTATAATCGCGATTATCTTCCGGATGGCATGGATGAGTTTAATGCATTGTACGAAGCAGAAAAACGACGACGAGCTAAACGCAGTCAACGTCGTTCACGTATACAGCGACACCAAGATGTCGTCGCAGGTCCGGGAGATGAAACGGAGCTGGAGGAACGCCGTGAGGACATGTTTGACGAAGAAATGAACCAGCAAGCCATACAATGGGAAACCGAAGGAGTACCTGTGCGTGAAATTCGCGAACGGATAATGACAGCTTATGATGAGCATTACGGTGGAGCATGTGTAATTACGCGTCCAGCTGTATTGCAACGTTTGGATCGTCAGGTATTACTAGAAGCAGATGCAGCTTCTAATGCTTCATCACCTGCTACAACACCGCCTGCGGTTCGCACATCAGAACCTGTATCAGACGACTCAGTACGCATAGTCGGATCTGTAACGGTCACTGCTAGTCCAGTAGATCATGTTCAATATCATTCTACTTGGGATGAAAATGAGCAGAATGCTCATGAAAAACAACGGAAATGTCAGAAAATGGGTGGTTTGGCAGCGCAAGAAAGCCTAGCCAACCTGATGGGGATTACTGTAGATTCGGAATCCGTGACTGAAGCGACTGGTAGAAGGAAAACCCCCTTACGGATTGTTAGTGTAGACTCGTCCGCGGTGACATTACCAGTTCAGGAGTCGATGGAACAGTCCACATTAAGCCGAGTACGTACTGAATCAGAAACGGCAATTGTGTCGTCAAATATGTCGTTACCACCTGTTTCGGGCACATCTAGCTTAGTGACGATAGCCCAGGCTGACCCCGCGATGTCTGATATCGTACCAATGACGGTACGACCGGTTAGGGGACGAGGGAGAGCTCGTATTATGTTCCCACCTTGCCTTCCCCAGTCGGAGCGTATGCGGTTGTCGCACGCTATTCGAGCGCCGTTTCAACAATCTATTTCTGTGGTGAATCGAGAACGACCGCGTGCTATGGATATGCTCACTAATCAACTAGTTACTGTCGCCTACGAGCACGTTCGGCAACAAGAACAAGTTGCGGCTGTTGCCGAACAACCGCCTACTTCAGGTTTGAAGAGTGGTCAGGAAATTTCTCTTTCGTTGCACATTGAGTTATAGTTGGGAAATTTGCGTGGTACGGAGTTGGCACAAGTGCGTGAACAATTGCAACAAGCCATACCTCCATCAGCAGTGCAATTGGATGGTATGCTATTAATGCAACAAATGCAACTAAATATGCGCGTGGATACTGAGTTGCATTATTTGCGTCAGATGGACGAAAATGACCGAGCTCAAATGAGGTCCGACAGATGGAACTTGATCACGCACACCGTCAAAGTACCGAACTTAAACTTCGATTACGGGAGAAAATTTCGCCGGAACGTAAAACACGGGGAACACAGACGAAAAAGCAAACGCAACGGACTGCAAGTCGTCAAGCGCGTGTTGCACGTTGTGATGATTACGAAAAACCGGCTAGCGAGTCTTCTGACAGTGAACGTGAAGCAAAGCGTCGACAAAGAGGTAAACAACGTGCCTCATCGTTTGTTGAACCACGACCACGACAGCGACAGGAAATAGTTTATTATGAGGAGCAACAATCCACATCGGCAGCAACTTTTGCGCCGTCTTTTACGTCAACGCCAGCCGTATCAACGTTAACGGTGGCTACTGAAACACAACGAAAAGCCAGTGATGTAGAAATCTTTGAGGAAGCTTCGGCCGTTACGCCCACGAAACCGGTTCCAACAGCATCATGGGAAAAAGGAGCGACTGCTAAGGCGTCAGTGCCACCGGCCGTGCAGCCAGCGTTGGAACAACGTAATGCCGGTCAATTAGCGCTACTGAGCGAGCTGCGAAGTGAAATGGAAATGACTTCATTGCAGTTTAATGGTGATGGCCTACGAACTGGTCGTGTTACACCGTTTGGTAACCGGTTAATTTACCATTACTTTACGTTTTACCAAACTATGTCCAATGAACCGATGCCACCACGTATGGACATGTTGTATCACCATTTGCGCTACGAATTGCGACGCGAATTCAAACAGATTGGTGAACGTGGACTTCGCATTACTGAACGCGATTTAATGGACATTTTCTTCAAATGGGAAGAGCGCGTCCGGAGTATCGTTTTTCAAAAACAATAGGACGTTATAGTTACACCGGAACTATACGATGTGTTCATACGTCGATTAGCGTATGCAGTGCGCGGAGTCGTTCACGAAATGCTGCGAACGCGCAATATTGCGATACAATATTTTCCACAACTGCTCTTTATTGGCTTTAGTCGACGTAAATGGGAAAGTGACGTCCAACGAGATATGCGACGCTATGCCGATAAGCGAACAGGTCTTTCGAGCCAAGTAGCTCGAGTTCGAGATTATGCTTTTCCGAATTCGAAATATCAGCGTCTGCGCGACGATGTTGACAATTTGGAAAGTCAATTAAATAACCAACAAACGCATGGAGAACCCTCACACGAGCAACGGGGACAGTTGCAGCAGTTGGTTAAACAAGTTTCGAGACAAACGCGGCAGCGATTTTCTGGTGCGTTCTTAGAAGAACTTCAATTTGTTGCGCAATGGCATGATCAACATCACGATTGTCCAGAGCAGCTATCATCTATGCCACTGGAACGTGATTGGTCATTGTATTTGCCAAAACCCGTCGGGATTAAAACAATATAACAATATTGCTACTTTTAGCCATTTGGGCGCAACAACAAACAATAATAGTCAAAACCTTAAAAAGTATTAGTATAACTTTACTAAAATGGTCGCTGTAGTTAAACATTTTTGGCTATCGCGAACGTTTATTGGTAATTTGCCATTTACCGAACATTATTTTCTACTGCGTCGCGAATTCAATGTCGAACATTCATGATGATAAACATTATGCGAACTATTGTAGAATCCTGAATGGCAGGAACTCTTTTATTTGGTACTCTAATAACATAACAACAACTATGATTAATAATTTTAAGTTTAAGCACTACTGTGAGTCCTGGGTTACAGGTACTCTTATCGACATTTTATATTTCATTTTGAAGTCGGTATGGACGATTAATTCCCCGCCTCGTCATGGATGGATGAACGATGTATGCCCGCGTTAACCGCGTTGTACATCAACAGTGGCAATTTATGGTTTAAGCGCGATAGAGTGTACCTGACGAATTGAGCTTGTCTCGTTAAATACCGATAAATTGGGTGAATCCCGTATTGATTTATATTACTTGTTCTTAGCATAACTTGTGTTATGTGGTGCCTTTGCGAAAATTCCATATTATTTTTCATTCATAAAATTTACAAAAATTCATAAAAATTTAAATAATTTTAAAATCCAAAAACAATAAAAATTCACAAAATTCCAAATATCTTTATTTTTATTTTCACTTATTTTTGGTTTTGTCATGAATCTTGTCATTTTGTTTTTGCTCATTATAATGATTTACGTGTACTGCCATATCCTCATTGGGTTTCGAAATAATTGGAGCTTTCATTTGTATATTTGATGTTACTTGTATTACTATTTGTTATTAGTTGTTATTTTCAGGTTGTTTTGACCCATGCCGGGACGTCATGGGCTTACTAAGGGGGGTGTCGGCGCTGGCGCCTTTTTCAAACTCCAAAATTTTTAAAACTTCTACTAAAACACCGGGGCCGGCCTCCACTTCCGCCTTGGTGTTCCCTCTCGTCCTCGGCATGGTATATGAGTGTAATATTTACGTAAAACTATATATAACTTGCTATATAAATATAAAACTAGCTGTGTATTTACTTATAAATATATAAAATATAATAAAACTTATATAATTATCAAAATTCACCCATACCCATAAATTCCCCAAAACCTAAATTTCTTAAATAAAATTATATAAAATACACTTTTTCTTTCCCAATACCCTATTTTCTACAATATATCCCATATACACACACCCTCTCTCATTAAAACGAACATTACACCAAATTCCATTTTTCCTCCGTTTCCCACTTTTTCAACCAAAATTCAAACCCCTCCCTCTCACCCAAAACTAAACCAATACCCCTAAAATTTCCATATTTTTTCCAATAACTACGCCCAACCACATATTAAACCCCCTCCTTTACCTTTCTCTTATTTCCTATAAATTTACCCTTTCCAAAAATATCCTTTTTCTCCTATTTCTCATATTTTTTTATAATATTCCTTATCCCCCTAAAACTCAACCCATACCCCTCAAAGTTTAATATCCTCTCCCCTCTACCACACCCCTTCATATATATAATCCACTCCTTTCCCCTCTTTCTATTCCTCACAAATTTCACCTTTCTTAAAATCCCAATTTTCACTATTTTCTCACATTTTTCAAACACCTCCTATTTTCTCAAATCTTCACCTCTACTCCTCAAATTCCCAATTTCAACTCCCCTACCTACCCCCTTCATCATATTAAAATTTCACAATCCATCTCTCTCTATTTTTATCAAACCACACCCCCACCTTCCTACCCCATTTCTCATTTTAAATTTTCCATTAAAACTCCCCTAAATTATATAGTAAATATATAATATATATGTTATTATTTTCGCGTGTACCGCGTATAACTCTAGTACGGTACGGGGTACCGTTTAGTTGCGTCTGTACGGCGTTGCGTATATTCAACTGTATTTACTTGGTATATATTGAATTTGAATTATTATGTAATGATTTTTTTTGAAAACGAGGAACGGTTACATGTCTAAAGTAGCTACGTGGAGATATGTTTTCTTTTGGTAGAGCATCGTTGTAATGTTATTATTGTTGAATATATATAGTCATATGGTTGCAACTTGAATAGTTATGAACGAGAGTGTAAGGGTGACGTTAGTCGAGAGATGTATTAGCTATTAGGAGGAAATCATTCATTTCGTCTGTAGATGCAAATGTCATAAGTGCTGAAGCTGAAAATTACAATCGTTTTAAATGCTTATCTGTTTCTTTATACGCGTTAGTTAGCGAAGTAACATATTAGTACTTCTTAACGATTTGTTTTATCGATTTATTGAGAGTTTACGTTTATTGCATCCAGTGAGATGTTTTGTGCGGTATTGTATCGAATTCTTCACGATTTGAAATCAAACAATTAAAATGGGTATCTTATTAAAAATTGTCGCCATCGCGTTTTGGCCGCGACTAGTGTTATGGTGAGTCTGTTATGGCATTGTGGATTGCTAATGACTAAGGAACTGCAAAAGCTGATCGATGCAGTTACCGGCATGCGACGAATTCCTTGCATTAGAGCATAGTTAGTCGATCACGAATAGTCATATTCCGGTTCCGGAATATTCACGCGTCTTTGTGGCGGTTGCAAGGCTATAGTGTTTAACTCGGGCTGTTGGATTGATCTGGACTGCTTATATTTAGTAAATATTGATGTTGAATTATGGTGTAATAACGGAGGGCCGTAAATACCGTTTTAATGGATGGAAATCGTGAAGTGTCTCGAAAGATAATTTGAAGTTAAAATAATTATTGTGCGGTTGGTTGGGCAAACGCTACATTTGATTGTCGGACTGTAGAGCGTTTTTGCATTTGAGTGTTATCGGCTACACAATTCCGGAACAGGTATGAGATTGGCCTCCGTTGATTCAATTAATAAAGATTCGTGATAAACCGACTGTTATTGATTTCAATCTGAAAGAGCGTGATAAAACCTAATTAATAAATATAAATCTCTGAGCCGCTACCGTAGTAGGGTTGGTACCGGAAATTGGAAGAGCCTTCGGATTCTCACTACTTTACTAGTACGCTAGGCCACGATCTCGCGCGCCCCGGCTACTGAAGTATAGAAATATTTGGTGGCTAGAGTTGTAAATAAACTGTGCGTCTTGTGTATTATAGTAACTGCTGGGTGTCGGAGCGTCGCGTAAGCACGGAACTACACTGCCACAAAAGAAATCGAGCTCCGACACACCTAAGTTTTTATTGGGAATAATAGTATTACTACGTTAGATTGTAATAAGGTACTATTTTACTTAATTGCTATGTCACCTTAGTCCACATCCCACGCAAGCAGTCTTTTCACTTTACATTGCAGCAGCTCATTCTTTAAGCACAAAACCGAATCGTTAAAGCCATAAATACTTTGAGAAAAATCCGAAATCTCCGCTAAACACGTAATCCTTTACGTACCACTAGTAACCACAATCAAAAAGACTAAAACAATAAGTAAGTAAAGAGCTCGAGAAAACACACCGAATACGACGAACGCAACCAAGACTGATTAGAAAAACTAAAAGTAAAATCAAACCCGGGCCAATAGCAGCGGAGTCGGGTCGATCACATGATCGATGGCTCGCCCTTTTGGACCCTTCTGGAAGCTTGACAATCTCCAATTGGTTGGATCCCACTAGATACGTCCCCCAGGTTAAAACAAGCCAAAGCTCAAAAATAAATTCATTCAGTAAAATTTAACAAAAATTCAGGGTGGTTTGGACCTATAACCCCCTCCTAGCTTAGGAAACCACCGACAATTTCCACTACAATTGGTCGAGCTCCAGAAGCCTTGAAACAGAAACTGTATTGCTGCTCCATGTCGGATACCCACCCAACATAGTTTCTTCTTTTTCACCCCTAGCTAACTAATTATTAAGCAAACATTATCAATCTTATTAATTAAATTAATCAACATTCTCACATCTCGATCCTCTTGCAAACTTTCCCCAAAACCCCAAAATCACTTTCCTTCCCCGACATACATTCCTTCCCCTCTCCTCACTTTTCTCTACCATTGTACCCTTCCTCCCTCTACCCTATTTTTCTTCTTCTTTTTACCTTTCCCAAATTTTCCCAAATTCTGTCCTACAAATTGGGCTGACTACTCAATCCTTCCTATCCTTCTAATTCCATTATAGAATATCTTTTGTATCCTTAATATCTTATTTTTTCTATCCTCTGTCTTTATCTCATCTCTAATTAATTAACCATTTTTTTTTCAAATTTCCGAATTTTACTAACTTTTCCCCTTTACTCCGTTAAACTCACTCTTCATTCGAGCCTTCCGAAATGTCCTTTCACCTTCTCACCATGTCTCAAATTATCCATTCCAACTGGCCCTGCTTTTCCCAAATTATCTACTTCCAACTACCCCTTCCTTCCTGTTCTACAAAACGCCCTAACACTACCACTTAACCGTTATTTCCCAAAATTTCCCAACGCCCGTTTTTCATCGTTCCCTCTTTCTCGTCCACCCATTTCCTTTGCTTCGCTTACTTATCCCTTTCCCTTCTAAATTCCACATCCCTGTTTTTCCAAAATATACGCTTTACATTCCCCTAGTACCCAAATTCTTGTTCCTTTACACCATTCCTTCAAAAATTGCCTTATACCCCTGCTGCTGCCTTTCCTTACCCCCACCCCTTCTCTAATACCATTCACCATCCCTAAAATTTCGCAAATATTCCTGTTTTGTAAAATTTATTTAAACCCTTCCTCCTACCGCTTCCTTTACCTCTGACACTTTCTCATTTCTTATTGGCGTTATCGGACTCCCAGTTTCGCGTTAGACCCCGTGTTGGTCATGTATACTGGTACCCAAGCGGTAATTTCACTTGCTAAAGGGTTTAGTTTTCTGTTTTCTAATTTCTAATTTTAGTTTTCTAAGTTTTTTAATTTCTGAAATTTCTTAATATTTTAATTCCTAAGTCCATAAAATCGCACGGGAAGTGCGCGTAATGTGTTGAACCAACTTGTCACTCGTGCTAGTAAAATACACATGGTACTGCTCCATATAGGTTACCGTTGCTGTAAGCCGTTCCTCATTGTTATCAGACGACTAGGGCGAAATTTCAGCTAGTAATCTAACCATCGTTTGCTGTTACAGCTACACATATATCTAACCATCTTATATATTTATATATTATATATATCTAACCATCTTATATATTTAAGCAACTATCCAGCGCAGAAAATCAAATTTTAGCAAAATACAAAATTTGGCGGCTGTACAGTGGGGGAATTTTAAATTTTGGCATCTGTCCAACGCGGTAAATTTAAATTTTGGCATAAGCTCAAGCTTAACATTATACTTATTGCAATGTTACATCGTATACAGTGAGCTCGAACTGTACAGGACAGATTCTGAGTCCGAGCTCACTCGTGTGCAAAACCTGACAGTGTCAGTAAGCTGCTATTTATGTCTTCATAGTTGACTTTCACTGTTGTAGGATAATGCGATAGTGGTGCCTGACTATTGGACAAAGCTAAGTCAGCCTACACTCAATTTAATTTAAATGCCCCTTTACATACAAACGCTTACGCGTAACAACGTACCAAAGTTGTTACGCAGAACCCACTTTGCGTAACAACTCACGAGGGTTGTGGGGCAAGGGAGGAGGGTAATGAGGTGATTTCTAGGGGCAACCCTCCACTCTCCTCGATATGTTCGCCAATTTTAGTGCAATTTTTGCCAATTTCACAGCATTTATTGCCGATTTTACCCTAGTTGTTGCTAATTTTTGCTAAATATTTTCCGCGCGCGGCTGGGCGGGGGGGAGGGAGTGTAGGGAGGGTGAGTGGTACGGACCTTTCGGAGGGCGGAAATATGGCTCGTGTGGCCGACCCTTAGGTTTGGGTAAATTACAACCCAACCCCACCGACACCTATAGTGTAAACTGTATACCCTTGGATGGAGTGGTCTAGGTCACAGGGGACAAAAGTTCCACACAAACGGTCCTCTGTAGCGTAAATGCAGCATTACGGGGTAGATGGTCCCGACAGGGAGAAGGGTGCGCAGCGGATGTATGGTGACTTTTTACTTTGCGGAAATTTATTATAATTGACATGGCGTACGGTTCGTAATTGCGAAAACTACCGCGTAATTGCCCTCAGAGCACGGTGGGTGTATTGGCACTTAGGAACATACGACGCATTTAAGGGTCGGTGTGTATATTACAATACTTCTCTATATGAATACCCAGATTGTTATAAGTTGAAAGCAAGAACATTGACGCAGCGAGCGACTTAGCTATGACCACTGTTATCAAAATAGCAATTTAGACACAAATAATTGATGAAGCTACATCCAGAGGTTGTCTAACACTGAAGGTAGAACGACACCACTGCTTCGGTTTTAACAAGCGATGCTCTTGAAGCAATTTAGACACAAATAATTGATGAAGCTACATCCATAACTTGTCTGAACACTGAAGGTAAAAAGACACCACTTCTTCGGTTTTACCAAGCGATGCTGCTTACGCAATTTAAGACTCAAATCACTGGTGCAGCTGCATTCAGAAGTTGTCTGTGAACACTGAAGATAAAGAAAAGTTGTTCTGACGAAATTAATAATTTTATTAATCTGGTTCAAGAAAACTGATCCTGCGTCATCGCAAGACGTTAATTTATATGCAGCTCCTAGTGGTATACCGCATCTGGAGAGGGAGTTCTGTATTTATAAATACAGATATATGCAACTGCTACTTGTATATATTTGGCGAGTAAGCTATGTGCTGTATTGGTCAAACATGTACGGGAAACTATTCATTGCTTTGTTCTATTCAACTATTCATGCAACTTGTGAAGTCCATGAATCTTTATATTAAGAACCTGATTCTTGAAACTTAGGTTAAGGCACAGGCTTAGGTTTTGTACATAAACGACGGCACAACCTGCATATAGCACATGCACCTTTCTCAGTTTGGCTTACTTAGCCCTTTCCGCATGGTGTCTCACATATGATATACCGTACATTGTGAAGCGATGCAGTTGTCGTGTTTGTACTACGGCGTCAGTTTACGCGTTTCGCAGGGTTCTTTATGGAAAGGAGCTGCCTCGTGGGCGTGCGTTTGCACATGCGCTGTTGTTCGCTCGCTTTGCGATGTTACTTAAGGAATCGAGCAACTGCTCATAAATAAGTGGCTAGTCTACGTAGTTTGCAATTAAACGATCCTGTTTCAATCCGGCCAAAAGTTTTTTTCAGAATTGCACGAAATGCAAATTAGCTCATGCGGCAATCGGGAAATGTAATTTAGTGATTTTAGTGTACATGAGTTTCAATAAAGATATTCCTGCTAAATTCGTGTGTAGTTGATCGTTTGCTTCGCGGTGATCTTTAAAGATCTATGTCTTTAAACCTAATTTAACCCCATATATAAACCGTCTACCCCCTTCCCTAAGCCGACAGACCGTGGAGATCTATTTGCTAAACGCGATTTTTCTTCAAAATCGACATTAAATCACAATCTTATGAGGCCGGGGCCAGTGCCGCTGACGTTAAAAGGACCACCCTGGGGTTTCGGTGTTGCCTTGTACGTTCGCCATGTACAGGGATGAATACATTTCAAAATAAAAACTTAAGGTCTATTAATAGAGAAATAGAGCATCGTGTCATTTTTTTACCCTATAACTAAAATAAAAAATTTGAAGTATAATTTTGAGCCCACGTTAAGTTTAGGCTTAACGTTAGGTTTAGGCTTAATCTTAGGCTTCGACTAAGGCATTGGATTAGCCATTGGCTTAGAAAATCAAAACAATCGATTATTCGGCCGGGGAACTGAACATACGTAGATAAAAAAGCTTGTTCTGAGCCCCTGGGTGGTTTATGTCAGCGGGGTTAATATCTAGATCAACGTCACGTAATTATTGTTGCATTTCGTATATGCTAATAAATAAGTTATATTATGTGATGTCATGTTAATTATGTTTTAAACTAAAAGAGCAAAAATATACATTTGTACGAAAATTCATTGATAAGTTATCATAGGGGCCGTACGTAGTAGGGGCTATCTGCATCGACGCTTTGGACAGGTGCGCATCCGTAACTACTGCGTACACAAAAATCCAGTCCTTTATTAGATTTTTGAATTCACAGGTAGCATTCTCGATCTTAAGACATAGTAGAGGTCTAAATAACTGAAATATTAAGCTTTACTACTTCTTCATGGAAGTTGTCATATTGCAGTTGTATAACGAATCATTAGTAGATAAACAGAAACATTTTATTTCGGTACATTGTTCGAAATAGCTATAAAATTGTGTTTCTTCGTTATATTTAACGATATGTAAAGTTATAACTTGCCGACACTTCTAAAGACGTTTAGTTTTTCTCATCTGGATTTAAAAATACAGTATAAACGTCCGAAACGTTTAAATAAAACAACGATAATTAATACTAAAGTTTTGAGAGCGGAATTCGGCTATACTGAAAATAGGTGAAGTTAGCGTCTGTAGCAGTAATTTAGCGATACGTTTCGGAAAACTTGTACGTCGTTAACAATTAGCAGTTTTGATATAGTTTCCTTACCAGTAAATTAAATAAATATTGTTTAGCTCGACAGACGTTCAAGTTTTAATCTGCCGTGGATTTTGATTAAACAAAACGCAAAAATGCCATAGTATGCTCAGTTATTCTTCTTAACCCATGCTTGTTTGAATTTCTTTTTTTACTTGAAAGCAGTATGTTTTGTAGTGTAACGGAATCCATATTAAGAGCTTAAATTCTAATTACTTATTGGACAAATAATGCATTTTAATTAATAATAGAATTTTGGGTGGTTGCACTATTATTTTTACAGTCAGTTACCTGAATGCAAGCGAGCATTGAATAGTTTCGACAGATTATTGAAGTATTTCTTAACAAACTTGGGTCCTACAGCGTAATCTACTCTACCCTAAATCTTCCTTCTTCACAGCCATAATATGGCGTGATAGTTACTATATTTTGAGCGTTTGTTGTAGATACTATTCCGTATTATAACTTACCTTGTTTGGCAACTTAAGGTTCTAAAATATTGTGAACTTTGCTAATGTCTAATCTTCCTATGGACCAATCATTATATCTATTTTGTTAGTATGTATTATTGCTTCAAATCTTGAGATTCTGATAAAGAAGCTGGCGCTGTTGAGTCAATGGATGCAGCGAATATATCATTATTGCAAAAGGCAGTGTGAACAATAATATAAACAGAAAGAAAAATAACCCTGTATTACATGCTTTACATTAAAAGGGAGAATTGTTAGATTGCTAGTTTTATAGCATTATTTGTTTGATAAATTCACCAAATGCTGCGCTGGGAACAGTGGAGATTATGCATTTTAAATTTGCCCACCGTTCCGTTTTGGGAACACTTATATTTTGACCTGTATTTCCTGTCTTATTTCAGATTTCATTAAGTATCATTACGTGTAGACTGTGGTACAGCTAAGCATTACGATATATACTGCTGACCTTCTGGCTTTATTTCTTTCTGATGTTATGGCGTCGCGAAACCCGCCGAAAATATCGACATGTGGTCGAAGAGAAAAGACGTAAGTTTACTTTCTACGACAACGAGGTAGCTTCGCAATTCCTTCAGTATCAGATAGTAGTACCTGGTGTTATGATGACATAATATGGGGAAATGGTCAGCTTTATTTCATAGCCCGGGAAATGTTGTCAAATCTACGTGTTCCCGTTTGGGTACGCTGAACATGATAGGGTACAAGTAATTTCACCTACTCTGGATTACCGTGTTTGGTGAAGGGCGTGTTCCGTCTTTCCGTTGCACATACACACACTTACGAATATATATTGTATCATATTACTCTATATTATAACGCGGTCATGTACACACGTGTATAAGTGTAAACTTTTACTTTTGTACATGTTCGCAGCTAGCTATTGACATATATTCATCTCGATAATGTCGGATTGCTTCCGTACACTGTAGGGTGTAAACATACATCAACGAAGCACGTTTGTTACACATCCGGCTGGGAATAGTTCAGAAAATAGAATCTGCGATTTGAGCCCCACAACTTGGTTAGCGTAGTCTTGATTTTTGACATTTTTGACCGTAGTATTGATAACGTACGTAATCCACACATGACACAGAAAACTGCAAATTATAGCAAAGTATTCATTGCTGGATATCTATGATTTCAGGACGTACACCGCGGAGGATATCCTCGCAATGATAGAAGACGACGAAGAGATCCAGTCTGTCAACATCGACATGCAACCTCCAGCTGACGGCCTCGAATGTGAGGAAGATAGTGACGACGAGGACGGTGGGAGCGACGTCAACTATCTCAGTGGAAAGCAGCTCCGCGGTCCCGTTTCAAGTTCCATCGCATTTCGATCAGGCGCAAAAATCTTCCGGGATGACAACATTGATAGCGAGGATGAGACGGATTCCAATGTGACAATTCCAGACGATCAAAAGTCAGGAAATTTCGTAGAAAAGAAAGGTACAAAAAGCCGTAGAAGACGAGCACTAGTGGAAAATCGTGTTTGGAAGCGACACCATGACTTGCAGCCAAATCTTGCAGCGTTCAGCGACAGTTCCAGGGAAACGGATTATGGCGATGATCCGGTAGTGTACTTTGAACTGTTTTTGGGCGATCGAACATTACAGTTCATGACCGATATGTTCAACCTTTATGCCAAACAGGATAAAGGAGATCATCAGTTTGTCACAAGTCCGGGCGAGCTGCGATGCTGGCTCGGAATTCTTCTCTTCTCGGGATATATCCAGTTCCTGCGTTGGCGAATGATTTGGGAAGCCGAGTCAGAGACTCATGTCTCCGCGGTATCCCGTGCCATGCGACGAAATCGTTTTGAAATAATCAAACGGTATGCCCATTTTGCGAACAACCGCGAATGTACAGACGGGGATCTTTTTGCTGAAATGCGCCCGTTGCTTGATTTTCTGAACGATAAATTTGTTGATCTTGCCACTCCGCCTGAGCAGCTGTGTATTGACGAGAGTATGGCGCCATATTATGGTCGTCACGGCGCAAAACAGTTCCTCTGAGGGAAACCCATCCGGTTCGGCTACAAAATCTGGTGTCTCTGCGACAGAGATGGTTATCTGTATCAGTTCGACCCATATCAGGGGGTGTGCATCAGCTTGGATCCTTGTCGTGAGAATTTCGGTCTTTGCGGCGCAGTTGTAATGTCGCTTTTATCTAAGTTGCCCAATAAGCCTTTCAAGATATATGGCGATCGATTTTTTCTTCCCTGAAATTGGTCGATCAACTATGCCAACGGCGATACGGTGTCGGTGTCGTATGATATTTGGCCCCCCATAATATTTTGCCCCCCTATAAGGCATGACATTTGGCCCCCTATGATATTTTGCACCCCCCCCCATGATATTTGGCCCCCTTGAATAATAGAGTATAATATTTGGTCCCCCGTGATATCCCCCAAACAAATGCTCAGCCAGTCATAATTAAATGCTAGTCATAATACATGGCTCGTACCTTGCTATTCGCTAGATTTGATTGAATTTAGCGACATTTAACAACGAATGCATTAACATAATGAACCATTACAAATGATGGATATGAACTTTTTCTGACAGGGCATTATTGCCACTTGTAATCCACTGTTGCTACCCAAATGTTCATACAATTTTCCAATTCGAAGCAGCAAAGATTCCGACATTTGGAATGACAGTGAATCGCATACAGCAACGTCGTTATCGCGCTCGGTTGTTGTTATCCAGTGTCCACCGGATACATGATGATCTTGTACTACAGGGGCCGCATCAGGACTGGAACTAGTTTCCAATCCATGCAGATCTGTCAGGCTAAGCAGTGTATCATTAAGGCCTGATAAAGACGGGAACTGACGCTTAACCATGGCTTGAGCAGCGTTGATATGGTTATCATTTAGCCATATTGCTGATCCACATAGCTCGCTTTTGTCAGTAGCTGTAAGCTGTATATTACCAAATTTTCTCCACTTGGTTGGTGCAGCTGCAATGGTTCATTATGAACATAGTGACAGTGGATTACAAGTGGCAATAATGCCCTGTCAGAAAAAGCTTATATCCATCATTTGTAATGGTTCATTATGTTAATGCATTCGTTGTTAAATGTCGTTAAGTTCAATCAAATCTAGCGAATAGCAAGGTACGAGCCATGTATTATGACTAGCATTTAATTATGACTGGCTGAGCATTTGTTTGGGGGAATATCACGGGGGCCCAAATATTATACTCTATTATTCAAGGGGGCCAAATATCATAGGGGGCCAAATACCATGCCTTATAGGGGGCAAAATATTATGGGGGGCAAAATATCATACGACAACGGCTACACGGGGACTGTCAACACAAATCGGATCGAAAAATGCCCTCTGAAGGACCCAAAACTCCTGGCTAAAGAGCTAAGGGGAAGCTACGATTATACGTTGTAGGACGAAGGTGGCACGGTAGTGGTTCAATGGAATGACAATCGTATCATTACTATTGTCTCAAGCGCGGATCCAATGAACCCAGTGGGAACGGCACAGCGGTGGAACAGCAAAGAGCGAAAGAAAGTCGCTGTGGCACAGCCGTACGTTATTGCGCAATATAATCGGTTCATGGGGGTGTGGACCGAATGTATCAAAAATTTCGAACTACTGCGTGGAGATAAGGTCAAAAAAGTGGTGGTGGCCTATCTTTGTGTTTTGTCTGGATACGCGCGTTCATAACGCGTGGCAACTGTATCGATCCTCGATCCATTACGCTCAAAATCTATTGGATTTGCGGGCATTCCAGCGAATTATCGTCAGGACTTACCTCCAGAAGTACGGCTCTGCTGCTGCTCCAGGCGGTCGACCAATGGCTGTGGAAAAACGGGGACGACAAACGTTCGGTATGATTCCGAATCGCACACCTTAGTCCAGGCAGATAAATAATCGAGCTGCGGTTTGTGCAATAAACACGCTAGACAAAAGTGTGTAAAATGCAACACCAACCTTCATCTTGACTGTTTTGATGGGTTTCATCAGAAGAAACCGTGATTAGTTTTAGGATATTTTTTGAAAAGGACTTAAAAGCACTCGATCGGATTTCAAAACCATATACAAAGCATTTATTTTGAGACTGTCATTAAATTTAGTTTGACTATTATTTGCAAAAGCTCTATATTCTATATGTGTAGTTGTGCTACCCGCTCGTGCCCACCGTTCCCATTTGGTAACAAGCTGTCGTTCGGACTAGAGACTAGTTTCAGTCAAAAATATCATTTTGTGTGCTTTTTAGGTTCTTGTCAACCTAATATTACAGGGACTAGCCGATGTCTTCAAAAATTATAACTCAGGCATAAACGGGTTTTTTAAAATCGTACTTGATTTAGTTAATAGTCAATACTAAAATAAATTGAAAACGGTGTCGTAGTTTTTGCGTGCTTCCCAGAGTATAAATGCATTAAATCTTATGTATTGTTTCTTGTAAGCTGCAGTTCATATATTAGTATATTTCTAAATTGTTCGCAAAATCCAGTAGCCTTACGGTTTATGGATTTCTATGAAATGTCTATAATTACGATAATTAATTAAGGTCCTGCTAACTAAAACAGTTTGCGGGATTTAACTTATTTTTATACCTAGAAATAGTTATTACGTTTTGATATAGCGCTGTATATATAGCTACCAACTCACACAAAAGATTCGTAACTATGATTCAATGTTAAAGATGAAACAGAGATTTGTCATTTGTTGCAAAGGATCAAGTTTGTCACGACGATATTATTTTACATTAGAAGCATTAAATTATAAAAATAATAATTTGGGATTAACCCGGGAATTATTTAAATCAAACACTGGATAGCAAATATTTTGGGCTGACCTGGAGTCGACACCATAGTATTGATTGTAACTATCTATGTAATCCAGAAAATGGGTAACTTCGATTGTGCATAGACTTTTCAGGCGAGCTCACTAAAGTAATAGTCATTTCCTGCTCAGTTTCAAATTAACCCAAACGCCAAATGGTTTGGAACATATATGCATAAATGTACATGCTTAAATCGCTTACATGCATTTTCATTAAATGCGCTTATAAAGGTATTATATATACTCATAATTCAAATATAATGATAAACAAGTGGCTATATCAAAATTTAACAAAAGAACAGTTTTCGCTTTATTCTTAGCTGTAGCAGTTCTTGCTAAAGTTGTTGTTATTATTGCTCACTGTAAATTATGTTATTACGGTTGAAAAATTGACGTGCTTCTAAAATTGGACAAATATTTCACATGTAACAATTAATCCTATAAGTGTGTATGATATTCAGTGGATCAACGAAACGTCATTGGACCTACATTTCAATATCTACAAATGCGACGTGGAGAAAACAAGTTGTTTATTTTTATTTGTATGACGTCTTTGTATGCGTATATGTCAAGCTATCCATGAATTACAAACACGGTAAAATATTTATTCATACAGTAGAAACATATCGAGGCTTTACTGTCTATGACAGTAATACTGGATCACAGTTCATGTCAAAATTAGCACAGGTTGATTTTTGCGAGTGCTTCAAGAAAGATATATTTTGTTAAAATCCTTTAAACGTATTAGTCTTAGTCCCGAAACCTTACAAATCCATGTCATGGGTAACAGACAAGGAAAGGTGCAACATTACATTGTGGATTATGTTCGCAACGAATATCTTCAAGACGAGGTTGTTTTCTGGCAATCGAAAGTTATCGAATTTCAAAAGAAGTGTGAATCCACTGGTGAATTAATTGACTGTCGTTCTCAATATGAAAAAGAATTATTTAGTGCACTACATATACTCATAACTCATGAGCTCACTCATAACTCATGAGATGGGTATTTAGCAACGTGTTAATCGCTAGAGTACTCATTCTCGATTTTAACATTCGGGGCGCTTATCTTTTATAATATCACGGTTCCCGTTACGTCATCATTTTATAGAAAATCTCCTTGGAAATTGTATTGCAGGAAACTGCGTTTTTATTGATGACTATAAGAAGCATATGTACGAAGCTATCAGAAATAGTGATGACCATTTTATGAGAGGTGATAATCCGACCGAAGACTTTAACATGTTCGACAATGTCGTTAGTTACAGGGTTAGTTGGAATAATAAACTTGCTGATATACTTTGTGTCATAAAGAAATGTAATATTATCGTAACAGCTTTTGTATATTCACACACTGTTTTTATTTGAAAGAGAAAGCATGAACTTAGAAACCGTGTGTAAGTACACTTATTTTATTATATAAATAGTTTTAGAAAATAAAAAAATATTTGTTTGGTAAACCCTAGTGAATTTGATACTTTAATATCGTTAGCAACATATAGCGACAAACCTCCCTATGATTCTTAGCTGGAGTATACTAGTCATGTAAAATTAAGGTTCTGTACATGGTTAATATGTTTTAGTTTTCGACAGTCCAGATGGTCGACCAAGGTCGAGATTTTGCTTCTAACAGATTCTCCACATGTGATGCATGATTAGTGAAGATGTATGATGCAATTTTTCTTTAAAACGCCAGCAGTCGCTTGTTGGTTATATACAAAAATGCAATTGAACTTCGAAATAAATTCAAAATTTGTCGATTACACTGGATTAAGCCCATCCTGTGGCATGTACATTAAGAATTATAAAATGAATTACCGTTTAAAATTTACTATGCCAGCTGCGTTTTGGATAGTTTGATTTCAGCTAAAAGCTGTAAAATACATACGAAACAATGCTAAAAGTTGTCAGACATACTGCTACATATCTCATTCAAGGGACATTCCCAATCAACCTCCTGATGGCAGTGACGATTCTGGCTTTAAGTTGTATGAAAAGGGCGAAATCTGGCGTTTCAAGACAAACGGTATTAAGAGTACAAATGGTTATATTACTCACGCGAGCGCAATGCCGTGTTATGCTCTTCAATTGACTGTACAAAAGCGGCTAACCAAGGGAACCTTCATTTGAAAAGAAACGCAGAGTCCGCGTTTACGTCTACATGTTTGAGGAACAGGAAGAAAGCTAAAGGCAAATTTCGGAACCATGAGATGCCTAACGCACATAATTAGGCAGTATCTCAACCCTTGCAAGTAAGACTACTTCGGTTGACGTCGCTTTAGACAGGTCAACGGTAAACCGCTTTTGAAAATACAGGACCTGGGTGAAGACCATCATCAGTTCATTACAGTACAGTACCTTGCACGACAAGGTTTATCGATTCCCGGACATGCTGGTAATGAAGGGAATTTTTATAGGAACTTCTTGACTTCTTGGGCTGCTATCCAGAGACGTTCTTGACTTAAAGTCATTGCTCAAACGAAGAACGATGTTTTTCAGCTGGGACGTCTAAAACCAAAGTATGGAAATGTTGTCGAAGCACATTATTAACAATATTCGCTCCGAAATCGGTTTAAACTTGATCAGCTTGATTGTCGATGGTAACCAGGAAGTTAGCGAAAATCTCAATCCGCCCGAAGACTTTATTGAACTATACGTTACACCAGACACGGCTGGATTCACCATTGCGCAGATTGTCAATATTTATCATCCGCCTCCGCTAAAATTTGACTCGAGTTTTGACTCAACAGTCGGACATTATATAACCCTAAAGTTGAGCTAAACTTTGACTTAATTTGGGTCAGAGTTTGATTCAACCTTATGGATAAAAAGTCCGACTGAAAATTTAACTCAACGTTTTTGCAGTGCAGCTGCCCACTGACAATCGCAGGGGTCAGTCCTTTGATGGCGCAGCAAACATGAGCGGGGTGTATAACGGTGAACAAACCCTTACAATAAAAGGAGCAGTCGCTAGCTCTGTTCGTTCACTGCGGAGCTCACCGCATAGTCTCGTAGTTCAAAGTGCAATCAGCCAATCACGATTTCTCAAGGACTGCCTTCAATCCGTTCATGACGTTGGTGTTTTATTTTCTAGAAGAATAAAAATGCGAAATATATTCACGTCTGTAGCCAGAGAGTCTGATACTACGTCTTCTGTACGACGACTTTCATGCCTAA